>JAJIZL010124857.1:106650-132855 GCA_023969395.1 Amblyomma maculatum
CGCGACCGCATTGTCATGTCAGATATGATCGCCAATGAATTCTCAGTCATTGCAGCCCCCATTAAATTCATAGCCAGTCGTTCGCACAGAGCACTACACTGGCCCCTTGAACATTCTGCGATTTTCTTGCTTATTTAGATTGTTTAAAGTTTTGTGTACTCCCATGTCGACTGAAATCTCGAACAACCGTAATAGTTCCTTGCGTAGTTTCCATCCAGAACAGTTTGTCAGTGCATTATTTTTTTCTATTACGACTTATACCGTGTTCTGTGCATTCTGTAACCACCCTTGCAATGTCCCTCGCCGAAGACTGAAGTATCTGTAAATAAATAAATACAAGAGCGGGCAGCCTTTCCCCCACCATTCCCTCGCCTTCTTCAGTGCAGAGCTACTGAAGAGGGAACTCTCGCTTGTGCGCTTGCGCTGCACAATTAAGCTGGCTTAAATGACTTCGCTATAGGTGATATGTAGTTGATGGACTTAGGGAAAAAAAAATATCTCAAACGGCTCGCATCCATATCAGCGTAGCTTCAAATGGGGAGGCCACAACACCGTACGTACATAAGCTGCAAATGATTTGTGGTCCCATTATTACCTCTACCAGCCGGGTTTGCTCTAAACCGTCACAAGAGTATATATGTAGGTCCGATGGTAACTCCTCTCAAGTGGTATTTTTGCCATCTGTAATGTACCAAGAAAGACATGCTCCATCAATGCACCCGCCTCCAAAAGTCCCCTGTTCACTTGAGTTATTTTCATCTAATCTAAGGTGGTTTGAAGATCCTGGCGTCAGGTGCCTCGCTGGGTTATACTCAAATCTAGAAACGCCGGTGAACGTTAACGGCGTTCGTAAACTTTGTCGGCCGCTCATCGCTACTCGCCTCCATATACGACGCCGCGGCTGGTGCTCTTATGCGACTTTAATGGAATATTTACGATACTGTGGTCACGATTGGGGAGAATAGCTTTGCGATTTGAATTTAAACCGTCTTTCCTTCGTAATGTACGAAACAGCCGGACACTTAAGGATTCATTGTCGACTCATAAGTTCGTTTAACGTTCACTGCGACAAAAAACTGCAATATATCTAACTCTCTTGCTCATTGACGCGCCGTAAGACGTAGGGACGTTCGGCCGACTCCTGGAAAACGCAAAAAATTCTTCGGCGGCAAGTACGCCTCTTGCTTCCTGAGCAAATGGACTTGATATTTCTGGCACCATATTCGCCAGTCTCCTTTTCTTTTTTTCTATTTTGTAGATAATATGTCCAACATTTTTATAAACCAGTTTCCTAATTCTTTCTGGCAACATGGAAATGCCTGCTTTTTACGATCGATAGGAAGTTACCGCGTCGCCTTGGGAGTGGCGGCTTACAGCTCGCAACTACAGTGTTTTAAAGAACTTATGCGAGGGATCTCCTGCGCCTTCAATATTTTAAAATGCCGCAAAAGAAGCCACTCAGTTCGATGGAGTTGAACGGTCGTACTCGACTTGGCCTCGAAATTATTAAAATTTTATAGCTTGCAACGCTCAAGGGTCTGCGCGATGAGTTGGCTCACCTTATTTCTTTGTAATATTCACTTCACACGAATCCGGATTTTAAGAGACGTCGACGCAATTTCAGGGCCCTGCTGGATAATCCCATCGGAGAGAACGGAACAAAATGTGCGCGAAATACTCTTATGCAGGGCGAAGTGCATTTCCCCTCCTGCTTCACTTACCATAGGCGGCGAGTGCTTAGTCGTAACACCGATTACTTCTCGCAGAAGCCGAACGTAAAACTCTTTATCGCCGTGCACAGGCACCTTACAATTTGTTCAGTTTTAAACCTGAAGACAGTCATATTATTTTTAACATATGACAGCAGATATGAAAAAATTACGAGACACTTTGGCGACTAAAGTGGTAAAAGCCGAAAGCCTGAGTGCCGCATTCTGCTACGCAACTGTTGCGCATGTAGCGGTGAATGCTGCTACAAGTAAAGTGAGCGACCACTGTTTCACATTCTGCTAGTGAATTGAGTTGTCAAGTAGTGATGAGTTTCGAGAATGTTCCAAGCAATGTCTACACACAACGTCTAGAAACGTTTAAGTTTACATAAATAATTAGTCATTCATTAGTCATTATATAAATAACTGATCATTCGGCACTGGTGATTCATAATTAGTCATTAATTTATTAGGTTCTTAATTAGTCACGAAATAAATATTATGGCATTAATCAGTAATTGATCCTTAGTCAGTGATAATTAAAATTAGATAATTACGAAGTAAATAATCAGTAATTAATATTTAGCCATCAAACAGTAATTGATAATTAGTTATTACTAATTGATAATTAGACATTATTTAGTAATTGATCATGGATTGGCATACGGCCATATAAGTAACGCATTCGTGCACACTGTGGTGGTGCTCTGTGATTGGTGGAGACCTCTATGACGTCATCTCCAACTCAGCCAATAAGAGCCACCGCAAAAGCGCGACACTTTTGCTGACGACAACGATGGCACAACAAAGGCTTTCGCCTGAAAATGCTTCTTTCCCAATGGTCTGCATGGTGCAACACTCTTTCGCAATAAATGCTTCTCGGTAATGATAAGAGTGAACTGATATGGATTAGTTATCCTTGAATGCAAATCATTATTAAGCTCATGAGTGGTGTGGACAGTGCCTGTCATCAGAGCGTGCTCGCACAAGCGGGCATTTCAGAAAAGAATCGCGTCACCGCCAGGAATCAACCACTATCCAAACAGATAAGTTTCCTTGGCTCAGACAAGATAACACTCTATTATCGCTGCAATTTTTCGTGCATGGTATTTATTGCATATGATCATGTACCGGAAGAGTATCTATAGAGACTACTTGCAAAACGTTCAGCCATTGCTGATCTGCAGTATCTCTACAAAGAATGCATCTAAAAGGGCGGCAAAGATAAAGTGTCAACAGCGAAAGCCAGTCTGGTCAAAAGACAGCATCCTCATAAATGTTCTTTACTTTAGCAAACATGGGCTTATTGCACAAACTATAGTGTCCAATAAGGATAAGGATGTCACGAGGTTCGCAAGCAGGTCAGGCAACTATAAGGCATCGCGGATTCTGCGAATTTTGAACGACGTCTTTGTCTAGAGTTCTTTGAAGCAGGTCCCAAGAGATAATTGCGTCTTTCCAACTAATGAAACAATATTAATTTGTTTCAGGAACACCCTACAGAAGACAGTCGACAGAAGGTGGAAATACATTTTTTTATACAGCCATCTATAATGCTGCGTAATAGATGGCCTCATGGGAAAACTTAAGATTGCAAGTTTGCATGATCTGTCAACGCCTTAACCCCCCCCCCCCCCCCCTCCACACACACACAAGACGCAAAACTAAATAATAGACAGGCGATCGCGTGGTAACGATTGCAATCTTACACGCATCCGCACCCGGTTATGGAAAACCATATGCTCCCTGAGGTCACTATGACGACAGAGGGATGCTCAATTGCATAATTCTGGAATGTCTGCACTCCCCTGGGGGAGCGCACAAAATAAACAGCAGAGAAACCTGTGAGAACTTGCTGCGTAGGTCGGATCCTTGAGCTCCAGCTCCGAACTATCCGACTGGCGGAAGAGGCCGCTGAGGCATAAGACCTCCCGGCCAACACCTGAAGTCGTACCATCCCCCTCCCCCTGCATGCAGGACTGCGAGCCATGAAGGGTCAGAGGGGGCCGCCATATATTCAGTCGGAATTAATGTTTTTTCATTCCATTCTTATATGGAGCCCCGTGTTCACAGAGAGAGCTTCGGCATGCAATTCGTCACAGAACTCGACAATTTGCGCTCTTGCTTCAGCATATCATGGCCATTAGACGAAAGTATTAAGAACGATACAATGGCGGCCAAAAGAGTATCGTTATCAATTCCCTGTGTAAACATTTGAGCGAAAGCAAACAAAATACTCACTCAAAGGCAACTGCAAAACACGGCCCCAAATTATAAACTTACTGCACAAGTCCTACTAAATAGCGGCGGCCAGTAATATTTGAAGAAACCGCTAATTTGGGAAGCAAAGCCATGAAGTTCGCTTATAGCAATGCTCTGATAATGGAATAAAAACAACCTTGAAACAAGCAGAAACGGGCAACTAACTGCACATATTGGTGCACTAAGGCCAACGTCCATGCAAAAACTGGTCTTAATTGAATAGGTTATTTTATTTCGCTGTTTTTTCGGTGCTTTCGTGACGCATGCTGCTTTATCATGCGGTGCTCTTTTGTTTCCGCGTCTCATAGCCTGAGTCGCTTTGGGACGTTAAACCCCACAAACCAACCAACCTTTATCATGACTGATCGGCTCAAGATTGTATGTCCAAATAAACGTTTAAAATATTCAGTGAAAGAGCTAGATGTAATTTCTCGCACTGTGGAGCGTCTAGAGCAGAGGATAAACCTTTGTCGCGAAAAACATCTTTTAGAACTGAGCCCGACGAAATCAGAAAAGCGGCTGGGGGACAAAAGTATGAGCATAATGCCAAACGACCGGAAGCCGCTCTTTTCGGTATACGGCGTATTTGACTTAAATACATGGAGTGGATGGAATGTCCAAATATTTTCGGGTCGCATATGGCCATTTCACTCCTGCATGTAGGGGCTCCGATGAGCCCCATAAACCTAACCGATTGCCGGAACCTTCAGAGAAATTCATCTAAACACCAAAGACGATGCCAAATTGCTCTTTTGTAGATACATCTTTTTGAATGGTTGGCTTGCCAGTGCAGAAAAAAAGCAAGATTGTCAGCATATGAAAGCACTTTGCCTTCGTTTCCAATAAGAGAGAAGCCGTGGATATTATGCCCAAGGATGCGGGATCGAATCCCGGTCGCGGCGGTTGCTTTTTAATGGAAGCGAAAAGCGAGACGCCCATGTTCCCTGCGTTGTCAGTGCAGTTTAAGACGTCTAGGTGGAAGACACCCAGGTGGGTGAAATATCCGGAGCCCTACACTACTACTTCTCTCGTATCCGGGGTTATTTTTGAATCTTCAACCCCATAGACCAAACCAAACCATGGATATTACTACTATGTAGAACACAGATAAAGTGGATCCAGGTGAAGGGGAAAAAGCAGCAAAGACATTGCAAAGCCTTGCTTCACACAATAGTGAATTTGTACGGGGCTTGAGAAATGCTCATTTACAACCAAGGGAGTTGAACAAATAATTCTGAAAAGTTGCAGCCGCTTTAGCTCAATGGACCCAACATTTACCCGCTCAAGAAGTAAAAACGAATGAGTGGCGAAAATGGTGAAATGCTTTTGTGAGGTCGACCTGAAGCAAAGCAACCTGATCATGAGAGCCGGAGCATATGTCTAGGATTGTATGTGCAATGTGTGCATCATTTCAAATGGCGCAAGGCTGCCCGTCAAGGCGCACTTCTAGAGAGAGCCAATAGCAACCGCCATTGCGAACTGTAGGCAATTAGTTAAAATTTTGTAATCTACATTTTGCAGCACAGCATGATGGGCCTTCCACTGAGCCTTGTTTCTCTTCATCGGTACACGTTGGATTAAAACTGTGCGACATATTATAAACGCCCAGGAAAGGTCACGACATCACAACTCATAATGGCGGCGTTTAGCAGGATAGGAGCGAGAACGCATTTAAAAGCTCTGTAAAATTCACCATAAATTCAATCAGGATGACGCTTTTTACGAGAACTAACTGATCAATTTCTACTTTATGTCTCCTGCTGCATAAAAGAGCTATGCTTCGTATAAAGCTGCAGCACTCTTAATGTGCAGTGATATTGTCCGCTTCATCAAATTCCAACAGCAACGCACTATCCTGCGTTGCAATGAACACCTTCGTGATCTCTAAGTCCTATCTGTGCCGCTCATTTATTTAACCTCGGGAAATATGCCATACGCATGCGTCATCTGGGCCAAGAGCGGCCGAGATCCGCTAGGGTCGTGTGGAGGGCAAGCGGCGTTACAGAACTCGCAACGTTTTTGAATTATTCAGCTAAGCGGGCTTAAGTGGACCGCTGTAATTATTTTCCATATTGTTTAAACCAAGGACCAATTTTAATCTGCCGTACATATTCAAATAATTTGTAATGAGGAAGCATTCTTCGCAAACTGCGCATGAGCAGTACCGTCTTGAGCATGCTTCATTAAATATTCTAACAGCGGGGGACGAGGGGTAGGCAGAGCACGAAAATGACATGGTACTGAGCTATAGAGTGAGAAATCAAAGAGATGTGTGACTAGACCCGCATAACTAGCGCTTACAATAAACAGTAAAACGTGAGGCAGCAGTGCACTACACAGCGCTATAATACGCGCATACGGATAAGGCACATTTGCCTTCTGGCTCAACGTCGGATGTACTAGTTCCCACAAAACAAAACGGAGCACGGGGTTGGGGGAAAATTGATCTCCTTCGTCCGGGCAGCTGATGAGGCGAACACCAAAAGTGTCAAGCTAAATATCCGTTTGTCCCACACGCACCAAAGCTATACACATGCGCAACGGCTGGGCGCGCCGCGAAACGGAATTTGGTTCTTTCGTGTGCTCCGTTTTATTTTGGGGGTAGTAGTATAGTTGGTTGAGACTAGATGTCAGTTGAAACGGCAAGGTAAGCATTTATTTTGAGGTGGCTTAATTTGCGATTCAGCCACTGCGGGTAAATAGATGTGAATTGAGATTTTCAATGCTGGTATACGGCCTATCAAAACTGTTTTGCATCTACAACGGGGATGGAAACTGCTGCTTTAAAGGGAATATTCGCATGCAATTTAGTTTTCGTAAGCCCCGGATAAATTGTATAGAAAATATACGAACCGGTTGAAACTCGATTGATCGTGTATGCGAAGGCTGGAAACAAACGACTGAGAAGCACATGTTTCTTCTGTATTCTTTTCTGATTGCTCGACTTGTGCGTTATTCAGAATAATTACTCGCGACCTACCAGCCCAATATTCAGTCCTGGTCGCTACCGTCGCTACCGTCAAAATGTCTGTCAATACAAAAGCCATCATCATCATCATCGCATGACTATACCCACTGCAGGGCGAATGCCTCTCCCATATTTCTCCAATTAAGCCGGTTCTGTGCTAGCTGCAACCACTTGACCCCCGCGAACTTCTTAACCTCATCCGCCCACCTAACTTTCTATCGTCCCCTGCTACGCTTTCCTTCCCTTGGAATCCAGTTTATTTCCCTAAGCGACCATCGGTTATCCTCTCTTCGCAATACATGTCCTGTCCATGCCCATTTCTTCTTCTTGATTTCCGCTAGAATGTCGGTAACTTGAGTTATTTCTCTGACCCACTCTGCACGCTTCCTATCTCTTAATGTTACCCCTACCATTTTTCGTTCCATAGCCCTCTGGGTTGTCCTCAACTTAAGTCAAACCCTCTTGGTTAGTCTCCACATTTCAGCCCCATAGGTAAGTACAGGTAAGATGCAACTGTTGTATACTTTCCTCTTGAGCGATACCGGTAAGCTGCTAGTCATAATCTGTGAGTGCTTGCCAAATGCGCTCTATCCCAATCTTATTCTTCTTGTTATTTCCTTTTCATGGTCCGGATCTGCGGTTACTACCTGTCCTAAGTAGACATATTCGCCTACTACTTCCAGTGCTTCGCTACCTAATGTAAACTGCTGTTGCTTACCGAGGCTGTTGAACATTACCTTAGTCTTCTGCATATTGATTTTCAAGCCTACCTTCCTACGTTTCCTGTCTAGGTCATCAATCATTATTTGCAGTTCATCCTCCGAGTTGCTTAGTAAGGCAATGTCATCAGCAAGTCGCAGATTACTGAGGTATTCTCCATCTACCCTTATCCCTAACTGCTCCCATTCCAAGACTCTGAATACTTCCTCTAAGCAAGCTGGGAATAGTACTGGCGAGATTGTGCCTCCTTGCCTAACACTTTTCTTTATGAGAATTTTTTACTTTCTTTATGCAGAACTATGGTTGCTGTGCAGCCACTATATATATATATATATCTTCCAGCACTTTCACGTACGGCTTGTCCACCCCCTGTGGACAAGCCGTACGTGGCAGCCACCGTGGAATTTCCTGCCTCATCGAAAGGCAGAGGCTGCAATCTCTAAAGGGGTCCTGGACTGAGAACTCCACCCACAATTTCTTGCTCATCAAAAGAGTTTCTGCATACTCCTGTCAGTTAATCACTGTTTTGCTGGTCATGGCCTTGGTGTGCACTCAGTGACGGTAACGACGGGCCACTGTTTTTAACAGGAGGTTGGAGACAAAGACCTTTCTTCTTGGTCTTTAAATAGCTCCCATTCTGTTCAATCGCCTGTCATGCTATTGCAACCGATTTTGCGCCCATCATTCCACCCAACTGCTTTCGAAGCCTGATTAGCATTCCTTCCCGTGGTATTGCATCCTAAAATTTTTCAGAATTACGACTGTTAGTATTGCAAGAGGTCTTGCCGTCGCCGATCGGTACGTCGATGCCGATAGCAGCGATTTGTGTCAGGATGAACGCTGCCGAGAAAAGCGTGTTAGTCGTGGTGGCTGCCGTCGCCGTAGTAGTAGCAGTATGTAGCATCTGTACTAGTTGTGGTAGTTGTAATGTTGGTAGCAGTGGTAATAATAGTAGCACGAGCAATAGTGATAAGAAAACCTCGATAAATTGCTATACTCGGAAGTGTGAACTCTTGGCGCACTTAGATATTTTAGTTTCGCCATAGGTTGAGGTATCTGTCGCATCCGCACCTAAGTCCATCGCTACTAACGTTGGAGTGGATCAATGTGTGGTTAACGCCAGCTTCAGCAAGGACGCGACATAGCTGGTAGGATCGGGTAGTAGGCGCGCGGTACCCACACAAGCACTACTACTTAATCGTCGCCCTTTTTTGCATCGCAAAAAGGTTTCAGACTGCTCCTAAATCTGCCTAAGAGCGGAATTGGCTAAAGCCATTTTACAGGATTCTTCTTTCACTGAATTGTCATTGTCATCGATACTATGATCATCATGACTATCGTAAGTATCATTATTATCAAATGAATGTACCATAATGTCGTCACTATTATCATTGTTATTAACTCCTATTGTTACCATCATCATAATCACTATCGCTACTGCTATCATTATGATAATCAACTAATGCATCGATAGTGTCATCGCTACTATCTATATCCTATCACTAAGTGCAGCGCCATTTTCATCGCTACTATCATCTTTACGCTATATACAAAGAGAATTACGACCTGTTTTTCTTCAGGCATCATCTGCTTTAGTTTGTCTTCCACAGAATGTTCTCCGTGAAATGAAGAAAAATAAACGACTCGGAGTAGTGGTTCGCGCTTTGCTTGGATCGAAGCTATAGTCGTTTGTTTCCCGGTATAGGCGACTTGTCTATTTTCTTTCAGTGGGCGTAAATTGTGCCTACCTACGCGCAAAACATTTCGACGGCTGCCGTCGACACAGCCAAGCAAATTCCGTGTGCGATGCACAGTAGATAGCGTGCGCGCTCCACTGTCGGCCTCATCTGATCGGCCGATTCAGCCAACTTCGACGTTCTACGAAAGGAGCCCACACCGCATGCTAAGGCTTCCGCAAGCTCTCGCTGAATTTGTGCACAATCGTGGCGAGGAGAAACGTTCGTGGGAGTGTTACACTAATTCGCTTGGGTTGTTTGAAAAATGAGCGCACTTGGAGGTTAGTTAATTCAACGTCCTTTATTGAATAGGAAGGCTCATGGCCATGGATGGAGGCAAATGGGAGTAGGCATAATCTTCATTGTTTGTACTGGCCGTCACTCAAGTCATATTGCTCTGACCAGGCCACTAAGGGAGCCATACTTGGCAATTATCGTCTCTGTTAGCATCATTTTCTAGAAGGAAACGGTAGTTCAGGCGGAACTTGCAGGAATAATACTTTGCAATGAAATGAAACGAAATAGGTCTAGTCTGCAGTAAAGATTAAGGCCTGCTACGTCACAATACCGACATTGTTTGCAGTGAATCTTATGCTTTCAACTGTTTTTCCAGCATGTAAATACATCTATTAGCACACTATGCGCACCCATGTAGCACCAGATCAGGCGTTAACTTTACTGCAGGCTTAGGCCATACTCAACTGCGACTGCCCGTAATAGGGCTTAAAGCATTTCATGAGCGATATTATCCACGTTTTTATTCCACAAAGCTTTCAAAACAGCTCTTTTAGCCAACAGATTATGACGAATACTGCTTGTTTGCCCCTTGTGAGCCCCTTGCGCTTTAATCCTCTGGTAAAGTGCGTTGCGGTTGCTAATCCTTCTGCGCTAAATCAAACCGCGTCGCTGATAAAACCCTGCATCGGATGCAATCGCGGTGCCTGGGTCCTCGCCAGAGGCAGTGTACGTGAGGTACGCGGTTTCACACGCTTCAGTTGGAAGAAATAGCGCGTAAAGCTTTCAAAGCATTTAATTTGTTTGCAGCTAGGTTGTCCTCATATATCTCTTATTATTATTGGTGCAAGGGCGTTCATTAGCCTGGAAGCAGTCTTTACGTAGAGGCAAAACTAACCTTTCAGATGATCCAACAAAACTTGGAGGTCACTGCTGAAACTGCGTTGGGAGAATGAGAAAGCATACTGCTGTCGCGACTGTTTTAACAACTACCCATAACTATCTACAGCTAAAGACATATCACTAATTCTCTCTTATTTTCTCATCACTGAATATCTTATAGTGATCTGGTTCCTAATTATCGTATCCCTAACTACCTATCACTAATTATTTATCACTTACTACCTAGACTAGCTGTCTTTACGAGTAATTGTCATGAGCACCAATTAATATCAATATAATTTGATTATTATTACATACTACTATTACTGGCCAATGTCGATATGGCATCACCAAATGATGACCTCGCATCCGGTGACACATTTTTTGACAAATTTTGCTGAAAGGTTTTCAGGACGCCACAAAGCCTAGCAATGCTTTGGCCTTAATAAAAGGAGCCTTGAGTGCCCGGAAGGTCTGGGGCCACTGGCAGCTGTTGTCCATTTTCAAGGCGAAGAGATGCTGCTTTCGCAGAAACGTTGGTGTATTGCTAATAAAACTTTTATTTTCTTCCCATTTCGACGCAAGCAATAAATTAGTACTGAGAGACTCGTGCCCACCTAAACATGCTGGTGCTTGTAAGCTACGCCTGTGTGTACGCAACCCTTTCTTTCACCTATCGATATCGTCTCTAAAAATAAATCGACATGACTGACGTCGGTAGCTTGAATATTTTTGTGACGACGGTGATTGTGTAAAGCCATATATGTGTAAAGCGATCGCCTAAGATCTGCCTGGGGTTCTTTAACGTGCAGTGTCATCGCATAGTAGACGGCCACCTTCTTCTTCGCCTGCATCGAAAAGAGACAGCCAAGGACGTAATTTGGCCATGCGTCCTTGGTTTCAGGAATCGAGCGCCGTAAGCAGTGTCCTTGTGTCCTAGGCAAGCGACAACGAGATGCCCTTTTATTCAGCACACTGTCCTAAGTCCGTTATTTCCCACTGGCCAGCTTGGCTGGATTTGTGAGCGCATGTCCTTCATTTGGCAGCTGATGGAAAGAGTTTACTATAGATTTAGTATATTATTTTCTCTTTGCCAATCCAAGCGCTATTTTTCTATCATATTCCAATCTATAGCTTCCTTTAGACACAGGAGCACCTCGTCGGGCAGACGATCAAGACAAGTGGATCGGTGACACCTGTGCTGCTGTTATTCATTTCCGTCTTTCCAGAACTCGGACAGCGCACATGGGAAAAGCCTTCATTTATTCCATTTTATGCGCATGTGCGTTGCGTTCCTGATTTTTATTTAGATGCCTCCTTATCACTGTTTTTTTTTTTTTTTGATAAAATATTCCAACTCCTTCTCTACCTTCTATATGGTCTTTTTTAGCGGCGCCAGCTGTGGGTCAGGTGCTTAACGAAAAGAAATAGCTATCTCCACGGCTGGAACGCGTCATTTTACTTCTCGTTTGTCACATTTCATCAACACGTAAAAAATGCTAAGCTACTCAGCAGCCTTTTTCCTCCATTCGGGCGCACTCTCCTTTGTTTTACCTAGTTCAAACGTGAACTATCATAACCCGCCTTCGTGGGATGCGAAACTTGCCTCTGTTTGAAAGGGAACCAGGTTACGACGACAGACACGATCACAGTAAGCCTCATGGAGTCTTCGGTGCGGTGTTTGGACTAGTTCTGGTGCAGACGCGAGCTTTTGGGGCCCCCTTTTCTCAACGTTCATTACCTGCTTGCAAAAACCAGAGCACGCCAGACAGGATAGCTTTGAGGCGGTAGCTGGACCGGAAACAAGTCTAGACTTTTCCCCTACGCAATTAAATTATTGAAGTCAACAAGAGGGCTCTTATAATGTTGTTCCCACTTGTTTACGACAAGCGGGCAACGTCGATGCCTACCAAGAAGAAGGCTTCGCTTTAACCACTCCGGCCATCTTCGCGCGGTAAGCGATAGTTTTGCGCCGCCAGTTAAATTCTTTTATTTTTACTGTGTTGAGTACTGAGTGCAATTAGTAAATAGTGGTAGATTTTCCTAACCACTGGATTACTTCTAGGTGATACATACTCGCTACCGGCGTACAGGAAATGACAGCAGGTTCTTCATGCTTCAATAGGTTTATGCCACAATATATTTATGCACAGATGCTTAGCTTCAGCAAACACTGAGCAGCTGGACAACTATCAATGCATTTTTTAATATTCTACAATTATTTCAAGTAATTAATTATTACGCACTAAATTTTCCTAACTACCATCATCAATATTGCTTTTCAATTCTGAGCACTTTGACACGCTTGCATATCCTTTATCCAAAACTTTCTTTTCAAATTATTGCAATCAAATAATAGATCAAATGCACATTATAAACTTCCTGAATTCACATGAGCAAGCATTGGATCTCAATCTGATCATCTTGACACCTCTACATTCCTTTCTTCCAAATTTGCATTTATTTATTACATCATTTATTCAATTACAATAATTTCGTTACTCGTCATTGCCTATCGTACATCACGAAATCATCATCCACCAAAACCAAAAATTACCATGATGCGGTTTTTTTACGCAGCCGCCAATTGTTTTGGACACGCGGTGTAGACAAGTATCTACTACATTGTATTGCTACTAGTATATTGTAAAACAAAATCGCGGATATGACAGCATGGAGGCAGAAGACAACACAGGGCGGCCTTATAGTCTTCTCTTCTCGGCCTTGTCCTGTAATGTTCTAGGATTTATTTAAATTTTTACCGACTTGCCTACAGCCAAGTGTTTTCAACTACTACTGCTATGACGCCAGGGGGTTTTCTTCCAAGGGACCTGTATAAACTATCGCTTAAAGAAAGTTCATCTTAACCATCAACGAGCGACAACCACCCTTTATAGCCCGCTTACGCATGCTCTAAATGATTGTACAGGTCAAACACTTCCGTACAGTAAATTTGTTGATGACTAGTAATTTCTTGAATAAAAATCAGCCCGACTTTCTTTAACATAGCTCCTGTGAGGTCAATGATCCTACTTATCCTATTCTGAACAATATGATTCGTCTTAATGCCAGCTTATGTACTTGAGGGATATTAAATATTCCCTACAAACTGCAATATTTAAAGCTTTCATATAATAATGTTGATCCTAATGTCTGCCACTGAATTTGTTTTCGTTTTCCTAACTCTGAGCCATTTATGGGTGCCATAATACCGCTTATTCCTGGACTCCGTATATTCAGTTGCGCCACAGGGCACTTTTCTTAATCACCTGTTTTCTGATGTAAAAAAATTGAAAATTATTATTTTAATCATTACTTGTAACATTCGTATTCGCTGTCTATTGTGTTATTTATCAGCAGATCAACAATAACGCCGATGTTTGCGCCCTGCAGTCTGATGTTTGAGCAATCAATATTGGTAGAAAACGTGATTAAATTTTGTGAACGTCAAAAATAAAACGTTTGTAGTTTATTTTTATAGTTATGATCAAATTTCTCTTAATGTATCAAGTAGAGTTTGTGTCTCTTTAATATTATCACAATAACATGTTAACTCGGAGCATGATAACATCTTAGCACGGACTTAACATATCGTAAGTTCTTATTCAGCCCGTTTTACAGCGATTGCAAATGAAGGCATTCTGCCCTGCATTAAGGCATAATATGCCATTAGCTGCTTCCGTAGCGTTAGATTATGAAAATTTGGAAATTTATATGCAGTGTACCACTATAACACGTGTAGTGTGCTAATCTTGATCGTTACAGAAACTGTCATGCGCCACGTGCTGGTGCACCCGAAGATGAAGTTGTCCGCTCTCGCCTGACGCTTCGCTGCAAGTTCATCCTATGCCGCTAGATCCACTTGGGCTTGCCAAATAAAGGCTCCCCTACTCACGTTTTATTTGCCTGAAAAATTTTAGCCAGTGTGACATCTCGCAGTTAAATGTATCCCTTTTCATTGCGTAGATCATTCCATTGTCACTGCCAGAAAGTCTAAAAAAAAATCTACCTGATCTAGACATTCATGAATTACCGGCATACGATTTAAACAGCTAATCACGTCTCTCTGCGCGTCATCCACGCTATTGGCGTTTATTTATAATCTTCAGGAAAGCAGCCCTCAGAACTGGGTTTCTTCATTTTCCAAATAGCGCCGGATTGCATTGGACTGCCTGCCGGTGCCGCACACTCCGCTAGCACCTCTCTAATAAAAAAAAAAATAAAAATGACTACCTTAAAACGTTGGTGTACTTCATTCGGGGTTGTTTCTCACGGTTTGGTCTGTGTTGTTAACGTCGCAAGGCGATTCATGCAATGAGAGACGCCGTAGTGGAGGACTCCGGAAATTTCGACCACCTGGGGTTCTTGAACGTGCACTGAAATCGCACAGCACACGGGCGCCTTGCTTTTCGCCTCCATCGAAAAGCGGCCGCCGACGGTCGGGATTCGATCCCGCATCCTTGGGCACACACATTGGAGGATCCTAACCACTGCACTACAATGTTTGTTTGAATTCGTTATAATATACTGCGTTTTTCCACCAGCAATTATCTCATTAGCGGGTATTTTAGCTGCAATCTCGAGCACTGGTACTCGTATCAATTTGCACAAATACTTTCTAAGCCGTAGGTACAATTCGTTGGTTCGCTGCCGTGCACAGTTGCTTGTATCTTCGACATACACTTGAAAAAGATTTATTTGCTGGCAAGACAATTTGCGTGTTTAAAAATAATTTACGAATATTCTCATGGCAAATTACGAAAACCTTTGAATCTGCTTGGCCGCTAAAGAAAGAAATTAAGAAGTAGGCTGCAATGAACGTTGTGTCACAGCTGTTCAAAAACTGTCTCTATGAGAGCCCAGTGCGGTCAATATTGTCTGACTTCCGATGCCACGAACGCTTCAGAAGCGAAAGGTTTCTAAATTGTTCGAAAAGAAAGATATCAATGCATGATTTGCGCGTTGTATGACGAGGTACTAGTCTGGGGGAACAGTTGTACAGGAAAGCAACCTGTAAAACTACTGAAACATCAGTGCTTTTCCTGGTATTTTCTTGAGTGAGTGCAGGTTCCCTCTCCGAGTTGGTACAAAAATTATGCTATCCCGGTGCTTATTGTTGAACCAAAGAAGGTGTATTATTTGTTTACAAATTAAGAAGCTCGCCTTGACATCTGTATTCACAGTGATTTCCGATACCAAAAGCGGATACCAGTGAAGGAAAAGTTTTCAAACCTCGCATGAAAACACTCAGCAATGCATTGCACTGCCCCCCCCCCCCCCCCCCCCCCCCGGGTACTAGCTAGGCTCACCAGCAGGAATGTTTCCGGCTAAACTCCGCATCTGTAGCTGTTTGCAAGCATGCGTGATAAGCGCCAATGGTATCCCATATGCACAAGATTTGCACGAAGGAGACGCGGCATAAGAAAAAATTCTAGATGCCAAGCAACTGCCACCAGTAAAAAAGAAAATGAGCGTACATATGATATGCAGCTGTAGATAGTGGGATCAACGCCAACTTTCAGCAGTCCACTGATTATGCTAGTTGCATTACCTATGCGTAAGTATACAACGAAATTTCGAAAAAGGGCGGCGTGTCTTATGGACTACTGAAACCACTTAAGAGATGTTAAGAGTCCCGTGGCCTAGTCTGCACGTTGATGGAGGCGAATGGAGAGGCATCCGTGCGCTGTGTAATGACAGTGCATGTTACACCGCAACACTCCACTGCCGCACCCCTTTCACTCTTTTCGCTTTCCCTCCCACCTTCTCTTCCTGTATGCCGCAGTGCAGGTGTCCACGGAGAAGTGATACAGAAGTCGACAGTCGTTTTAGGCAGCCGTTTATGAAGAATATAAAACTTGTATTCACGGTTTGCTCTTAAAGCAAAGAAAGAAAATGTTAGCCTATAAATTGTTAACATTTGCAAATTTTGAAACGCGAATACTGCACCCACCAAGATACTTTGTTGGGCGAGTTGGTACTTATTCATTATTATTTTAATAACAAATAATTAATATATTAACTTATTATTATTATTATATAATATAATAATATTATTATTAATAATTAGTTATAATTATTCATTATTAATAAGTGTGTCAGCAAGTCTTCTCTTGCTCTTTCAAGCAAAGAGGTGTCTTTTTTGAGTGACTTTTGTGCAGCAGGTGAACCCAGGGGTTGTTTGACGTGATTGTTTCGTTTTCTTCAGGTATGTTTTTTGGTTTGGTTTGGTTTGCGCGGTTTAACGTCCCAAAGCGACTCAGGCTATGAGAGACGCCGTAGTGGAAGACTCCGGAAATTTCGACCACCTGGGGTTCTTTAACGTGCACTGACATCGCACAGCACACGGGCGCCTTGCTTTTCACCTCCATCGAAAAGCGGCCACCGAGGTCGGGATTCGATCCCGCATCCTTGGGAACAGTAGTCGAGCGCCGTAACCTTGCATAAAGTGCCTAGGCATAGTTGTCTTGTCCTTTGTCTTCGTGTTCGCGCTGTTTAAATCAATAATGACTACACCTCAGGCCATACGAATACTGTAACAAATCAGACTGCCTTGGTGCAGTGGTTACGGCGCTGGACTACTGTGCCCAAGGATGCGGGATCGAATCCCGGCCTCGGTGGCCCCTTTTCGCTGGAAGCGAAAAGCAAGGCGCCCGTGTGCTGTGCGATGTCAGTGGAAGTTAAGGAACCCCAGGTGGTCGAAATTACCGGCGTCCTCCACTACGGCGTCTCTCATAGCCTGAGTCGCTTTGGGACGTTGAACCCCACAAAGCAAACCAGACCAAACAATTATTTGTGACACACAGCATAACGCACATGACGAAAGCACTAAATCGACCAGCCTGTCTTGTGTGAGTATATATTTCGTTATTTAGGAGGCAACTTCGCGCCAGAATAAAATTGGTATGCAGATATCGACTAATTCAATATCAAAAGGCAGTGAAGTGGAAGGCTTCACAAGAATCCCGCTCTTGAATGGTAGATTTAGTTGGTTAGCATCATATTTCGCCATACACGCTGTTTGGAGCCCTGTGAAATCTACGAAAGACCTGGGCCAATCAGGAGGGAGTCCACAACATAATTTTGTTCCAAAGCGAATGCTTTCCGGATCAGTTCGAGCGCTGCCTCCGTTCATGCCGTAAAAGGTGTACGCACGTATTTAGCTTCTTTTTCCTTGTAGCAGCTGGGTGGCATTTGGCATGCCTTTATTAGAACTTTTTTATTATTTTATAGAAAGGAAGGCGCGTTCGAAAAGGAACAATTCCTCTGTCTGTTTTATTTTACGTGAAGCGTATACAGGTCGTTCGGTCCAACAGGCGTCACTGTCGTCGTAGCCCCAATTTGAGTAAAAACTGTCATAAACGCAAGTGAATTTGAATCCAAAACACTCACGCAATCGTTCTCTGTACAGCGTTCAGGGCGGTGCTACGCTACATAGGTTCCCATTTAGCACCCATCTAATTGCTAAGCCTGAAGCTATAGTTTGCATTAGAAACGATGATATATGTATACCTGCAATTGCGTGCCGTTCGTTGTAAGTGTAGGTTTCCACGAACATGTGAGACAGATACTGAAAATTTGTTTCCCCTAAATCCAAATATGCTTAAGAACATTTTGCCAGAGTATGTACAGTCTTTAAATTAGAAAACATTGTCGTAATGAAAAGGGGGTGTTAAAGGCGCTATCGATGCTAGTCCTAACGCGAAAGCTTAAACTTCCTCCTTTTTTTTTCTCCACACCAACTTGTAAGAACTTATTTGCTGCCACGTCATAGTTATTTTAACTGTTTATAAGCGGTGAATATTCGCTTATATACTGCAGTATAGTCACGCCCCAAGGAAGTTAACGCACCGTGCCGTTTGATGCGCGCCGTTCGCTAGATTACTCGTAGCTTAAGGGATTGGTTCTGGTTATCTGAATAAGGATGCTATAACGAGCCTTCATATGACGTCCTACTTTCCGAGCAGCTGTCAAAGGTCTCAGTTCTTAAATAATTGATGTAGTAAGGAAGAAAAGGGTTATGATCCAACTGCCATCTTTTCCGTTCCCTGATGTTCTTACGTGGCACACGAAGGAAGCTGCGTCGTTGACAAGGCTCGAATGTGCAAGCAGAGAGAGCCACTGCCACAGCTCTGCTGGTAGAGCACCGTATGGGGTATGGAGGTCGTGGGTTCGTATCCAAAAGACGTTTTTTATTTTATTTTACTTCTGTATCAATGACTTTCGCGGTACAAAAGAAATACATCCCTTTTCTCCTATTGATGAGAACTAGAAATTAAAACAACCCCGCTACACAGCGCTTGGTTTTAGAGGAAGTTGTATTTTTTCTTATGCAGTGCTTATGCGGGACGTGAATTCTACCTTACAATACGTACCAAGAGCCAGTCATGAAATAGACGCGAGTCAGGTAATAAGATTTGAGGTTGGCATTTCAGCACAGAGCCGAAAAGAACCCGGTAAGAGATTTTTTTTTCTTCCCATAAAAGCCTAACTTCGAGAAATAGCGACTCGATCTAGTTTCTTCATATCTTTCCTGCTTCCTATCGGGACATGTCCATTTCACATCGCAATGCAAAACCAAGATTTTCTACCCCCTGTCATACATACACAGTGGACGAGCGCCCAGTTACGGTGACATTTTGCCCTTCGCACCTGCTCCGAGTTCCGCCACTTTTTATTGGATTCACAGCATTCCTTCATGGTAAAAAATGCCTTCCCGTTGGGCTGAACAAAACCACCCAAGCAAAAGGAGATGTATAAAGGGCAAATGCCTATGGAGAGATAGCCAGAATCTCAGAGCGCGCTGACGCATCGCCGAGTTGCCATTCCGCGCACGTCATCTTCGGTGTTTATCTTGCGAAAACCCTTCGCGTGAAAGGCAGGCTTCTCTTCCGACGACCGCTGCTGCATCGTTTTCTTTTTCGTCACTCGACCTTGTAGGCGTGCGCGAAGAAGGCGCTGCTGGTGTTGTTATCCGGGGCCAGGCGGAACACGCTTTTAGCCTATGCCTGCAAAATGCCTGGCCGATCGTATTGCTTCGCCGAAGCTGCGAACAGAAGACAAGGCAGAAAAAGCAAGGGAATCTTCGCGGTGCATGACCGAGAATGGGAGGAAAGTGGGAGGTAGAGAACTCAGCGATTGTACTACTGTGCTCATTCGCGAGTTTCTCGTTATTCTTCGTCGTGCACCTAGTTCCCAATGCGTTCCACAGATGGCACCAAGTACTAGTGCGAGGCATATTGTTTCCTCTCGCGCTGCCCAGCAGACATCGTCGCCTTCATTTCGTGGTGGGCAGCAAACATCGTCGTCCTTATCGACACGAGAGCGCTGTGCTATCATCGGAGCCTAGAAGGCCTCGTGTAAAACCGCAATACACTGTCGAGCTGTGCAGTAAACAATGTCGTCTTAATCAACTTCTAACTGCAAAACACACTCGCTCTGAGAAGTGAACATCGAATAGTATTCATGAAATTCTATCTGCGCCGCTCCTTCATTTAAACTAAATAAATATACCGCATACATACGCCACCTCACTGAAAACAGACATCCTACCCGTGCCAGACAAGCTCCCGAGACAAGCTCCCGAGACAAGCTCCCGAGACAATGCCTCAAGGAGGAGGCTGAGTGGCCCGTTGCCGAAGCTTACCCAGCGCGAAAGCGCGAAAGCGAGCAGCAAATGAGATTGTGGCCGCAAGGTTTTTTCTTTGTTGCCTTCGGTTTGGTTTGGTTTGTGGGGTTTAACGTCCCAAAACGGCTCAGGCTATGAGAAACGCCGTAGTAGAGGAGTCCGGAAGTTTGGACCACCTGGGGTTCTTTAACATGCACTGACATCGCACAGCACACGGGAGCCTTGCTTGTATCAAAAAGTGGCCGCCGAGGCCGGGATTCGATCCCGCATCCTTGGGAACAGTAGTCGAGCGCCGTAACCCCTGCACCACCCCGGCGGGGCTTTATATTTCCTTCATACACTTCTCTAAGAGCGTATTTAGTGGTTGTAGTGCGCATTCTTTCAACAGCCAGAAAGTGCATCGTTAGTGACGCATTCGTAAATTTTTATGACGGCTAATTTTTGTGGGAGCAGCGGTCAAGATCGCCATAAAGAAACACTCATTAACTGCTCGGAGCTAGCATCATGCCATCTTCCTTGCCTATTCACTGTTGCACACCGGCTCACTGGTGTATACGTAACCCTTTGTGCTCTGTCTGCATGACAGGGGCCATGTTTTTAAAGCGCTGCGTTTTGAACCGATTACATTATATGCTCTGTCCATGTCCATTTCATCTTCAAACTCGGCTATCACTCTTGAAGAGTTCTCTTTAACCGGCCTATGCTCTCTTCCAATCTATTATGACATTTCTTCACTGTTATTATTGTTACGCTTGTATAGGCGGACATTTACTTTGATATTAATAGCAACTGAACGTGAAGTGTCCGGCTATAAATTCTGTAAACACATCCTGTCCTAGCCCTCCTTAGCAGCTAGAAATATACCAGTAGACTACTGGTACTTTTTTTTCGCCTCTTCAAATGTAATTTTCAACGACAGTTTTTAGGTTCCCTTTGTGGAAGAACCCTTGCGTAATACCCTCGGCGCTCGGCGTCCTCATTGGCCGACCAGATTTTGTCACGGCGTCAAGTGACATCGCGCAGCAATTTCAAGCATTATACGATGCTCACGTGAAACACAATGCCACAATTGGAGATGATTACAACCTATGTGGAGTGCCGGTAAAAGCCATCTCATGCCATAAATAGTTTACCTTTTGAGGAACTACATTTTGCCGAGTGAAAATTATCCAGAGTTTTGGTTAAGGCTAGACATCGAACCTACAGCTTTTTTTTTTGCGAGGAGGACACGATACTCAGGCCAACCTGTGCAAGCTTGTGCGGTGCTGGAATGCAGGGGCAGACGAAATGCGTATATCCTGCAGTGTTTAAAGGAAAGTGGTATGAGGTACGAATCATTATTCAGTTCATATTGAGTTAAGCCCGTTAGGTCACATTTAGTTCGGGCACGGGATTTGTATTTTATTTGTCTTGGCAGCCGGCTACATAGCAACATCCCTGAGGTTACAGGCACTCTTTCTTTTATTTGGAAGGTTTGGCAAAAACACAGCACATGAACATGTGCATAAATTTTTCGGGTTTCATCATTGTACGTGCGAGAATTTTCGCTGAAAATGATGCTATCTAGCGTTTACTAGTTATCCAATTGGTATAATGAGTGACATGATTTTGGCTGGCGGGCGTGTAGCATGAATTGGTGGTTTTCAAGTGTTAAGTGAATAAGGAACACTGAAAGTCTTTATTTAAAGGCATTATTCAGCGCTGAAAATGTCGCGGGTCAGGGCCACTAAAGGTTACTGGTGCGCTAGCTAATGCAAGGTTAGCCAAGCCCGTAGATTTGGGAGAGAAGGGTATAGAAAATGAAGGGACTAATTGGCAATGGGACCGGAGAAAAACCCTTGTTTCAAAATCCTGGAGAATTGGGGCAGGCCGGAATATACGCTAGAGGATAGAGCGAGTAGGAGTGAGACGAGTATTTAGGTGTACGCGTCGCAAAAGGCATAATTGCATGGTGAGAGATTTGTCTTAAACAGGAAGTTTACAAAGCATTTCGCTAATGCTATCATGGGGAAGATGTACTTCCCCATTGTAATCGGAAATGGTGTCCCAAATGGGTGGATAAATAGAATCTCCGGTGCATTATGCAGAATTTCGCGGGCGACACGACGCACCACCTCATTATTTGTGATTCGAGCCCGACCACCCAAGCGAATTGGTCGGAAGCCGATCAACGGCAGAGTACGGTATTTTTGTCGGCAGCCCAGCTGGCCTGTAAAGGGTGCTCGGCCAAATGATTGTCCGCGGTGTGGGTCAGATATCAGGTTGGTAGGAAGTCGGCCAACGCTTAAGGCTCAAGCACGTGCCCCAAATAAATGCCGCCTGTTCGACCATAGTTACTCGCCCAATTAGCGACCTATGGTAGGCCACGTCCCAGGTAAGGCAGTAGCCGACAAGCGCCCATGACTAAATCTTATGCCCGACCGAATGCCGATTAGATCCAGAAGGAATTAGCACAGGAATAATGTAGCCTGTAGGCCCAAGTTTAGGCCCGGGTTTGACACGAACTGATATTAGCTCAATTGAAACGCAGGATAAGTAACCATCATGACTTTCTGTTAAGTTTCACTAGCGGATAAAGCTTATATTGTAGATTTTGGCTTAGACAATTCAGTGTGAAATGTGTACTTTGTCCGATTGGGAGTGCTCAAAAAGGCATTAGCATTTGTTAACGTTTGTCTGAGAATTCACAAGCACTCTATTTTAGAAAACAGCCGCAGGTGGTCTAAACAAACTTTGACAGATGAAGTGATAAATCGCTACTTTCCAGATCAGCAGAATCAAGCATTGTGCCTTCGCTGATTGCGCGGCTTCGATAGTATCGCTGTTGATAATTTTCGACATGACCACGATATTAAAATACATATCTGCATTTTTGTGAAAATTTCAAAGTCCGAGGGGAATAGAAGTCTTTGCGAAAGATAAACGAGCATGTTCATCGAAGTCATTAATGTAATAATAGTAGATGTGTACTTAGCACATCCTCTACAGAAGAGTTCTCAAAGCCGAATCTCAGAATACTGAAAGCGTTTAAGGCTGACGCCTCTCGTCAAAAGATCAAACGGGCTCATGGCAGCTTCTGTTTCAATGATGTGCAAACTAGATCAGTAAATACAATACAAATAATGACGTCACAGACAAAACCTATGCTAGAAAAGAAAGCCCCAAAGGCGTGCGCGCACAAAGCGCGCTGCGGAGGAAAGATATCGGAACTTCGTACGTATATTTTGACTAAAAAAAAGCTGGCCAAAACGAAAGGTGCGTACCCCCCCCCCCCCCCCCCCTCCCAAGAGGGACTCCAGAATAATTCCAGACTACTTGCTCCTCGAGTGAGCGCGTGATCGTGGGTTCATTGATCAAGTGCAGCTTCAAATCTTCGGTGTCGAGAAGCGTATTTAAAAATCGTTCAATGCATCAACGTTACAGACTGTAACAATTACAGGCATACCATCGTTACAGTTGGGCAGGGGTTCCGAAACTGGCTTCCGCGGGGTGCTTTTTTGGGTTCCGCAAGCTGCCACCCGATTGCCTCCTGCCCCCTTTCCTCGATTCTTCCTCCACACTTCAGTGCAGACTAAGCACAGTGCCTGATTCGCTGAAATCCCCTTCTAGGGCATTATCTTTTATCCTAGCTCGTTCCTGAGCTAATTCGCGCTGTCAGCGTAAGCACTGTTCTGGGTACAAATGTTGCCTTGTGCCAAGATACTACGCACCGGCAGCCCTCCCGGCGAGCTTTGCAGCGTGCCACGTTGCTCCATGATTATGCATACGTCTATTTTATTTATTTATAACATTTCCAGCAGCGCCTTCTGGCCTTACAGAGGGAGGAAGAATTACAATATGAATAGTGCTACATCTTTTTACATGTCGTTTCGCCTCGCCAGGCTACACTCTCCACAAGTGCTGCCATATGCGCTACTCTCAACTTCGAATAACATTTATATTGTAACAGCTCTGCTTAGAGTATATCGGAAATTAATGCTTCTAGAGCATGGAGAAATAGTCGACTCTGGACGAAAGGTGGGAAGCAGCAGAAATGTCGGTTTTTATCAGGGCGGTTGAACATGAGCTCGTGAAGTTGTGAGTAGAAGGGAGATTAGGACTTCGAGTCACCCCACGACTGTGTGGCGCTTGTGCCCCATGACTGTGTCCCATGATGAAGTCACTAGCAGAGATAGCTTTCAAGATAACATTTTTTTTTTAACTTTTTGTCAGCTTCCCCCCCCCCCCCCCCTATGCATATTCTCGAAAAAAAAAAAATCAACCAGCGTATAAACAGAACAGCCATATGGGTTGCAATGAGGAAGATATCTAAGCGCTGCGCGGAGGCAGGTATACCACTGGCATATCTGTGCACGTCGGTGGGAGCTTTGAGGTCCATATGGCGTAGTATGAGAGGAGGTAGAAAGAGCTCGCAATGAAGGCTTTGTCGCAGTCCTAAGACCCTCCAGAAGCAGCCAAGACAGCGTTCGGCAGTCAAGTAAATGGCGCAGCAATGAACTCGAAATTTAGCACGAACTTGTCGAAATAAATATTTCGAAGTTCTTTCGCAGTCGTTGACTTCGGGAAATCTGCGATGACATGAAATTTTACCGGGCCCCGAAACGCCCTATTTTTCGATATCAGATGATCCCAAAACAACTTGACGCGCATTAAAGTGACACTTCTAGTAAAAGTAAAAAGTAAAAGTAGAAGAAGTAGAAATATAAAAGAAGCATTTCAGAATGGTCTCGAGGCGGGCCAGATGCGTCGCAAAGTCAGCGGCGAAGACGATGATGTCGCAGAGGTTATAAATGGAAGTTTTCCACTTGAAGCCGGACAATACCCTATTCATTCAACGCTCAGATATCGCCGGTGCGTTGCGCGAGCCGAGTGGCACGACCACGGAGTAAGATAAGACAGGAGCACCGAATCTGGCGCGCTGCAATGCATTCGGCGTAGGCCAATTTTGCTACACGAACGCCGAGCCCGCGTCCAGCGCTCAGTTTCGGACGGTACTCTCTTCCTCCGCTCCCCTTTCCTCGCAGACGCGGCTTTGTTTACGCTTTTCTCCTCGCCCTATCGTCCTTGCAGAAAGAGACAAATTGGTTTGCCGCCTCTTGACAGTGTAGCGAAACAAAATGCCCCCGAGCTGGATCCAGCACGCAGGGAGCAGGCGGAGTGGTAGCTTTGCACGTCATCTGCTCTCCGCAAAACGAACGAGTGGAATCTTTGTCATCATTGCGCGTACGCCAACCAGTATCTTTTCGTAAGATAAAACTTTAGGTTAAAGCTCCACCAGTGTGGTTTTTACTTTGTCGTCTGCATATTCCCTTAAGAACGAGTCATTACGGGCATGCAGATGACAAACCATGCAGAGAGATAATTAGTAAACGGAAGGTACGGCACACAGTGGAATGCGGCAGGTGAACTTTATAAAGCAAGCGTCACACAGTTAATCTGCCGTATTCCACTGGCTCCTTCCTAAACGCGAATGAAGCAAGCGGGCGATAGGAGGTGATGAAGGGTGGCTGTTCCTGGCCCTACGGGGCTGGGACGGTAGGTCAACGCCGTTTGCGGCGGGGGCTAGCCAGCCACCGATTTTTATCTGTTGTAGGCCGTCATTGCACCCGCCACTGCTTCGGTGATGGACGAGGGCTGTTGTTCGGGCGCGCGTCTTTCTTTCCCTCTTCTTTTTCTTTCTTCTTTATTTTCTCTTCTGTCCGCAAGAGGCAGCGGAGGTGCCTCAGCTACAAAGCCAGTAGCAGGCCTGTACATTTTCTTTTCATTCTTCCTACAGCCACAACAACTTGAAGCAAGCGAGCGCAACACGACTGAAAGAGATATATGCCAGCGATGAAGCAGGAAACAGACGACAGATCAGTGCAGCTTTAAGATGCAGACAATGCGATATATTCCTGCGGCGATGCAGGCGATACACATGTGCAGCGACAAGAAACAAATGACTGACGCAGCGGCAGCACAAACAGCTGCAGCGGTAGTTCGGCGGCGGGACGCTTCAACTGCGTCGATCATGATGATGATGATGATTATGTGGCAATCCCTTTGCATCAGGGGGGGGGGGGGGGG
>JAJIZL010124858.1:0-18581 GCA_023969395.1 Amblyomma maculatum
TGTCTGTGTGTATTGTGATCAACATTTTATTCTGTGTTTTGTTTTTGTTTTTTTTCCCTTTAGCCCTCGGTCACAAAAGTGGCTGCTCTTTATGTAGTTCTTTCTGTACACAGCATACCTACATCTGGTGTGTTAATAAGCTAATCTCATGCTCGCTCCAAGATATTAGTACAGATTGTTTGCAGATAACATTTAGCAGTGGTTTTGTTAAAGTTATTGGCCCTTTGGGGGTATTGTGTATTCCTTTTGCTTTGTTTGCTTTATTCTATGAAACACTAATTTTCACTAGTAGATGATTTCCACTCCACACATTGTGGCATCTGTCATCGTTCACCTGTTAGCGGGCACCTGACAATCATGAAGCTGTGATGCATGCTGATGCTGTAAAGAAATATGTATAGCCATTTTCTGACAGGTCCTTGATTAAGAAGGTATTGAAACACTCTGTTAATTCCTGCTGACCGCGTCCCAGAAGGAATACCGGCTGCACACCTAGTCATTGCCGTCCACCTTACTGTGCATTTCTTGTGTGCAGCAAAATTGTGGAGCTTGAGGAGGAGCTGCGTGTTGTCGGCAACAACCTGAAGTCCCTGGAAGTGAGCGAAGAGAAGGTAATGGGCAGTTGCCATGACTTCATGTATGCCTGCAAAATTGTGCAGCATCAGTGTTTTTCTGTTTCGAAAGGAAAACAAAACGTGATCAATACATATTTAAGTTCACAAGGCTTTTTGCTGATCATTACTGTTTATTTGTCAGACTCATAGAGGCACCGATAGGAAAATTTGATTTTTTTTCTTGATTTTGGCTTCATCATTTTATCAACATATTACCCGGGAGTTGTTAATGTATGGAGAAAGGAGTAAGATTTCGAATAAGAGCAATGAAAAAGCAGAAAAATCATTTAACATTTTACTGTGTTCCTTTGTTGATTTGAGATTTCTTTATTCGAACTGCAACTCTGTTCCTGTGACTTGTTGAGAGCCCACTGAATCATGTTTCACCATGTTGGTACCACTTAATCTAGAAAGGCATTGTTGTGGTCACCTCATTTCAGTAGTGTTATTGCTATGTGGTGCTATGTGCATCACTCTGCAAAGTCATTGAGCTTGTTGCCAGTGTGCCTTTGAACTTTTTGCATCTAGCTTGTCTTTGGAAATAAGTAGGTGCCACTGGGCTGTGGATTCACCACTCTGCCTTAGGACTGACTCTTCAGTGGTCAATCTTCAGGCTGACCAATTGTGGGGTAAACTTCAGACTTGCAAATTTGAGCGCCTCCCTGGCCTCACTTTCTTTCCCTTCATTTTCGTGAGCCTCAATCTCCGAAGCTCCGTGCCCGGCCTGCATTGCCAGTTTCTTTTTTCCTTCTCGTCCCATAATGCCTCTCTCTTTTCCGGGGGGTGTTGTGAACCACAGGCCCAGCAGCGCGAGGAGGCGTATGCGACGCAAATCAGCACAATGACTGCCAAACTGAAGGAGGTAAAGTGTACCCTTGCATCCTAACTCCGCTGTGTGTGTGTGTGTCTCTCTCTCTTCGTTCTCGTGTGCCGCTGTTGCCGCTGGACGCGCTGGATGGACGGGGTTTAGGCCCTGCAAAAGGAGGAGACGTACGAGGGCCAAATCCGGCAGATGACTGCTAGGCTGCAAGAGGTACGCCACACTGGCACCCCCCATTCGCTGCGGTTGTTGCCCCCTCGCCATCGTCAAATGCTTGTTGTGGTGGCCTCTCTTGCACACTCTCAGACCTACCTGCTCAGTATTACTTTCCCCCTCATCTTCCTTTTCCCTTCGTCTCTACCTGTAGCCTAGTGAAATGACCGCAGCCCTTGAAGCGTCCCCTTGTAGCTGGCATTACGGATTACTTGCATCCCAACTTCTGTCACCTGCCGTGTAGATGCATAACATAGGTGTTTAATTAAATCTCATGCGCCTGCATTGTAGCGTGACGCGAACTAACTCTGTAGTTCAGTCTTCTGTAATAGTTCTTTAAATTCCATTTACTAATGGAGGGCGTGTCATGCTTTGTCATGTCACCACGCAGTGTTTGCTTGTGTCGTAGCTCCTGCCATGCATCTCTGCTATAGCGTTGCCGGCTGCCTAGCCTAGAAAATAGTACTTCTTTGCAGAAAATGGGGCAGTAGTTTGTTCTAATTTCTTTTACCCATATTTTTCATGGCACGCACATTTGCTCAGAATGTTTCATCATTTACAGATCTGTTTCTGTTGCTGCTTCCTTTCTCTTTCTTTTGCGATGTCTTTAGAGAATTTGGGCAGTGTCTATTATGCAGGTCTTATTTCTTTTTTCCCCATGCAGCCTCTGCTATGTGCTATTGAAACTTCATTAACAGTAGCATGTCTAAAGAGTCTGTGTCCACTGTGTCCTTTCCGATCACCTTATTTTTTGGAAAGCTATACAATGCTCACCAAGGACTATTGCACAGTACATACATAGTGCAAGCACTACGCCCATACTGTGCATTTAAATGCTGCGTTGCTCACAGGAGAGAGCGACGCGGCATTTAAACGATTTCAAATAAGTTTTCGACCTTTGCTCTACCTGTTCCCTTATTGCTTAGGTGAAGCAAAAGTTGAGAGGCTACTGTGAAGTTAAAAATAACTTGGGAACTAATAAGAACTTGCAGATGAGAACTGTACGGTTTAGCAAAATAATGTGTGCTTACTTCTTGCGTGATATTCATCCCACTGTTTGTGCTCCACACAGGCTGAAGCCCGGGCTGAGTTTGCCGAGAGGTCAGTGCAGAAGCTGCAGAAGGAAGTGGACAGACTGGAAGGTAAGTACTTCTCCAAAAGCTGCATGTCATCATTGTGGTTATTCGCATGCAGGCAGTCTAATTCATTTGGTTTGCAGTGGTTTCTCAGTGCATGCAGTGATTAACACAGTTGTGAGAGTGCAGAAATGTGGGCATCATTTTCGAAGCAGTAATCAGCCTTATACAAGCTTAGGCTTGGGGTACAAATATATGATGTCTGCTGCGGTGAGGCTAAAGTCGAGCTTTATTAAGCGTTTGTAGTCGAGGTCGTATATACTTTCTCACTGGCAAATAACTAATCTAACTTTTCAATTTCTAGAAGTCTCGTGGTAACTATTTGTCTTGGTTACTAAAATAGATTTTGGAGTTATGTGTCCGGTTTCGGGCGTTATTAATTTAATGTTTCGTTTGGCCGTTGGCACATCTATATTTAAGTACGTGGAACATTTATGGTTAAGCTTGTGCTTCGCCTGTTGTAGCCTTGACAATAGGTTTACTCTCCGTATTGTTCAGGAGGCCGCATATTTGTGTTTCTAAGCCATGCATCATGGTATGAGATGACAAATAAAGGCTAAGGTACCTAATAGACAAGATGTCGAGAGCAGCAGTGGCATCAACATGGAGGCGCAGTGGGGCAGTGCGGCTCTTCCGTTGACACAGACGAGCTGCTTGCGGAGCGCGAGAAGAACCACATCCTTCAGGAAGAGGTGGAGACCACCCTGAAGGACCTGCAGTCCATGTGACCGGGCTCCAGGGCACCCCACTCTGCCTGCCACTGCTTTCTTCCCCCCTCTGTCCAGGTGTGACTAACCGCATCCTGTTGTCCCCCTTTCCCTTTCCCACTTGGGTTCCCAGCGTGGTGGTAGAGGTAGCCACGTATGGGCGGTGCATGCGCCATCTTTTGTCATGAGTGTGAGGGGAAACTTCACAGCCAAAGGAGTAGCCCAGCCATGTCTCATGTCAGCCGTGTGGCATGGCATCTCATATGGAGTGAGAAATATGTCTGCACCACCAAGTGCATTCATGACAGCTCCAGTTTCCCCGCACGCATTTGGCAAAAGGCAGTGCATGTTGCACATAACAGCAGTAGCGTCAGCTATCACTCTGGGAACTATGGGAACTAAGTTAAGAAAAGCTTGTTTAATAATTTTAATGGATGATAGGTAATTAGAGCTGAAGACAGGCAGCACAAGTTTGTATAGCAATGCAGGACTATCTTCACTATTGCTAGCTAGAAAACGTATGCGTGGCATTTGTACAGTTTACATGTTTGCACACTTATGCCCCGTCAGCAGAATGCAGAAAATATTTTTACAAATCAATTATCAAATGCAAGTCATCCTAACATAAGGACTGGAAGCACTGATGTCTTTATCAGGGCTAATGTCGTTTAAGTGCAGGCTGGTTTGAGTAATTTAGAGCACTTATCTGGGACAAAAGTCTGGGAGAGAAAGAGACATTTTGAGAGAGAGAGAAAAACATACCAAGGAACATGGTGCACAGTCTTTGGATGGCCTGTTCTCAGCTTTTAGCTGAGAAAGTATTGTGCCTGCGATTGTGGTGGCTTGTGGTGTTGTGCACGTTGTTGGTTGGTTTGGTGGTTGTTTGTTGCTGTGCCTAGGTTTGCGGTGAATATAACACCTTAAGGGACAACAAACCTAACTGGATTGAATTGGTGGCCTTTTTGCTGTGCTGCGGACTGCCTTGCTGTGAGGTCTCAAGGGGCGCAATGTTTGCACTGTCCTTTTGCAAGCAGATCATGGAGTGCCATTGCTCTATAAGTAAAGACTAAGTGTATTTTACTTAGGGTTCTCATAGATCCTTACCACCTTTTTGAGATGCAGCAGTTGCCAGTCACAGCAAGGCATTTGTTGAGAGTAGTTTACTGCATGTGTAAACAAAGATTTTTAAACTTTGATCTTGTCACAGCTGAAATAAGTATGTGCAGTGTATCAGATATGTGACATTAACCTGTATATGTTGCATGGCATGTGTGCCCTTGTTCTGGCATCCTTTCACTTTCAGCGTATTCAAGTCGGGGGTTTGAATCTATGTATTAATGCGGACATCGTGAACATCTGTTCACAGTATTGCTGCGTTCTTCTTTTTTTTTTTTTTTTTTCATAACTTTAGTTTGGGTTTAAGATAGGCTTTCTGGGAGTCTTGGAGTGTACCTCACCTGAGTTCGAAGATTTCTCTTTTTCTAATTTTGCTGCCTAGGTCAGTTTCTGTGAAACTAATGAGCTGGAATGTCTAGTGGTTATTGCTGCTGGTTATCGTTCAAGTCAGGAGAAAAATTTTGAGAGCCGGATAGCAGCAGATACTTGAGTTGTACCTCCTTCCGTACATAGAAGCAGTGTTTTCCTCAGACAATCCGAAGCTTAGTGTGCACAGCTGCTAGCTTTTGTAGGAACATTAGCTATGCATATTTGCATACTCTCCTCTCGGTTACTTCAACAAGACCTGACGATTACTATTGCCCACCTGCAGACGAGCTTGTCCAGGAGAAAGAGAAGTACAAGGCTATCTCGGACGAGCTGGACCAGACCTTCTCCGAACTCACTGGCTACTAAGCTCCACGCAAAGGGACTGGCGCCACCGTTGTTTCTACCGCTGCTCTGCCGAAGTTTCACTCTCACTCCGTCGTTGTCGTTGGGGGGGTAGGCTAGGACAGCAGGGGACAATGCCTTTTACACAGATGGAGACGGGGAGAGCGGGAGGGGCCTGTTGCGACCGCCACCACGACGACGTCCACCCGAATCAACACACGGACACGGTCGCTGTGTTTCCAGCAGTTCGGTCACGCCACATTGTTGGACTGCAGGTTTAGGGAAGGAAGGAGCACCGTTATCTTCGTTTTGTCCTCTGTACTCTTGTTATGTTATGGATAAAAACAACAGTGCCTCTCCCCTCTCACCTTTCTCTTTCTTCATTGCCTGTTGTTCTTCTCAAGACACCAAACATGCATACAGACACAGAAGAACTAGCTCTCTCTTCTATTCTTTCTCTCAGCTCTCTGCATTTCCCCTTTTTTCCTTTTTTTTTTTAATCTAGCAAGGTTGTAAGTTTTTTACATCTTGTTTTTCTGCCAACGTGAGGATGTGTACCGAGTGCTCCCATGCTTTTCTTTTTTTGTGTGTGGGATGGGAAGAAAAATAAGCATTAAGTTTTGTGCCTAGGAATTCGAGGAAAATGTTGTTCTGACACATTGTGCTGTACTCTGGACGCGGTTGGACGCCTCCATAGCATGTTTGCATCACAGGCGCCTCAGTCGTTTCTAAGAGCAAGCAAGGTTGATTGATAAACCAAAACTGCCAAGCAATTTGTATGCCAATATACCTGGTAATAAAAGAAAACCATATTTAAAGGTGCTCTGGCAAAATTGTGTTCCCTTGTTGTCTCGTGCACAAACCTCCATTGCCATGCTCTCGGCGTGAAGCGGGAGGAAGAAGCCACTTGTATGAGTACCAAGATGGCATGTTAGTAACATCAGTGTGATATGTATGTTTCTCCACTTATTTCTCAGAAGGACTTCAAACCTTGTAGTTCTGGCTTTGCAGATAGCTTGCGAAGGTGTGACAGCCTAGCACACTTCTGTGCATTTATTACATGGAACCTTTGAAGAAAAGAATTGCTAGGAGCATAGGGAATGTATACTGTGATCCTTCTATTGTAAGATCGAAAGTCACTTGGGGTAGATGTAAAATCTAGACCACATTATGAGCTAGGACTGGTACGTGCCCGACTCTTAGCATCCCTAATTTTCCTGTACTAAAAACGGCTCGGCAATGTAGGCATTTTCTACCTACGTTTTTGCTTGGGCAAGGCATAAATGTGCATTCTCGCCTGTAGGTATGCGATAGGAAGCGACGTCTTGGAAGTGCTGTATGTTCTTGTCGAAGCTTCTGCTCACTAGGCATCATGCTGAAGCAGTGTAATTGACATGGAAACCTCCAGCATGCATATAGCTACTTACAGTAATGAAGTCATAGTGGTCACCTTGAAAAAAGTTACAATAGCATTGTAATCAATCATCTCATCACAGCAGCACAAGCTTCCAACCTTTAGGAAAGAAAGCTTTGGGTACCTTTGTGTGCCTAGGGATCAGCATATTGTTCTTCAGTTATTGTTTTATTTCATTTGTTGTGAATATTGAGCTGGTGGACTGAGGTTCGAACCTAAGCATGGCAGCCACGTTTTCATGGAGGCAGAATGCAAGGTACCTAAGTACTGTGCGATGTTGGTGCACGGGAAAAAAACCCAGGTGGTTGAAATCATACGAAGCTCTCCATTATTACACCCCTCATTGCCTGGGTCGCTTTGGAACATTAAATCGTATTGACCAATGAGCTTTTAATTTATTGCAAAAAGGGCTCTACTGGTGTGTTGTGGACCGGCTAGCCCTTTGTTTCGTGATAGAACTAGTTATTCCGGCGCTTATGGGTGAGTTGTGAGGCTTGCATGCTGATGCATGTGTTATCTGACAAGATCTGTTGCAAGGAAAAACCCATATCATTGCAGTGAAATAAAGACCCACATGCCGACGATAGAGCATGTGACATCATGCAAATTATAGCGCCTACTGCAACATTGCGAGACAGTAAGCAGTTCGATTTACTACTATGGACGCTGCTTGCAGTACAAGCAATTCAGGTCTTGCTAAGCATGTCCTAAACTGAGTTAAAAGCACTTTTAAAATCACTGATTGCTGCATTAATTTTCTCCAGTGTGGATACCAAAAGCTGGACATGTGCATAATCTCTCCCCAGCCCACCTTTCAGCTTTGATTGATCTCTCATAACTTTGCAACAGTTTTTCTGTAAAATTTTCTGGAAGCATAGCCCTGACCATTAAGATATACATTACATTTTTTAAGTAAAGGCATTTTATTGCTCTAAATACCTCTGTGTTCGCTGTCCTTCAAATGCAGATTGCTGTGCAGTGGAATTGTGAGCAACGCATACATGGTAGTTTATGGGGCTTGCTGCCTCATACTTTACAGACTGCGAAGATGCGTTGAATAAAGTTTCCTCCTCTTCCTCCTACCATACTGGTGTGCCCAAGATTAATTTTGGCCGCCTGGGGTTCCTTAACCTGCTCTCACATCGCATAGCACATGGGCACATTCACAATTTTTCTCTGTCGAATCAGCGCGGCCATCACAGCCGGGATTGCTTCCCCCATCGTTGGGCTCGGCAACCAAATACCATAGCCCGTGTGGTATAGATGTTCATTGTATCCGTCCAATGTTTTGTTCTGTTTTTGATACAGGCAAAACATAAAAGGCATCCATGTACTGTGTGATGTCAGCGGACGTTATAGAACCCCAGGTGCAAATAACAATGAATATTGACTGTTAGGGCAGGGAGGTCGACCGGAAAGATTTGAGATCTGGCCTGCTGCTGATCACTGGTGGAGGGTGAGGAGGAGTGTGATGGGTAGTGATGTGGAAAAAGGGAGATGAAAATATATGCAGGCACCTTAGCTGGGCTCGCAGTTGCAAGTACAAGACTGTGTCTCAAAAAGTGGGAAAACGTCTGCTTTTGCCTGCTGGAGAGCTTATAGTAAGTCCTCTGACAATGGCGTGCTGTCTAAGGCGGTCAGAATGATTACAGAGCCCTCCACTATGGTGTCGCTCCTGAGCCATGTGTCGCAGTGGGACGATAAACCTCTCACTTTATTTGAGGAGTGTTAGCTCTATTGCCCCTACTGCTTACACTGGCACACAATGCCAGCTGCAGAGCAAATGAACTCTTTCCTGATAGTATGAATAGTCAGTTGTACAGTGTTAATACGGTTACTGCACACTGCTGCTTTGTTGTGAAGTAGAATTCAGCTGATTTTAAAATAACTTTCTTCACCGACACTGAGCAATGCTCTAAAAACAATCTTTTCCCTAATATTTGTCCATTGATGTTATCAACACTACTATTACGATAGCACCATTTCAACTTTTATAGGCTGCACGATCAAATGTTGTATCTGGACAGTCGCTGGAGCACTGATTGTAATTTTGGTCACATCTTCCTGAATTTTTTTTTTGTCAGTAATTTATTACCACAGCAATATTATGTTGGCTTGAGTTTGTGAAGGTCATGACATCATTTTCTTTCCCATACAGTTCTGAGACTGCTGAGTGTAGCGCGTGCAATAGCACCAAACAACAGTTAACTGTCATGAGGGCCACCTGTCGCTATGTATCCAAAATTGGAGCATTTATTGTGTGCACTTGTTTTAAGCTAGGCAGCATTTCAGATTACAATAGAAATGCTTAAATACGAGGCATCATTTCAGAGAATCACAAAGTTTTGTGTGTGTGTCATAAGGCTTTGAAAAGGGTGGCTTGCAGCTCATGGATGTATTTTCTGACAAAAATCAGAGATGCCGTCTACGAATTGTTGAATCAAAAAATGCTATCATGCCGACCTTGTCGAGACATATTTTCCCCCCGGTGTACTCGCCGGCACTGATCCTTCACGGTACGACTCGGTAGCGGGAGTGCCCCTTCACAGGCAGCCTGCGTCGAATGCGAGCCTTCACTGTAATATGTGCTGAACGTCGCTTGACGAGCGCACATTTTAGGAGCAGCGGAAGAACTGCAATGGGAGCGCATAAGAAACCGACTATCCAAAGCACCGCGACACTGCGATCGGTTAGCTGGCTGGTGTGCCGCCAATGAGTGTTGGATGAGGCCGTTTGTGTTTTGTTACACTTACCCTTGCGTGCACTTCAGAGGTGTGCGGTCAACTGCACAACATGTAGCTCAGGTTTGAGGAGTGCTATTTTGACGATTGCTTACATTGCCATGCAATCATAACTGGACGCGGCCTAACTGCTGCGAGACCCGTAGCGCTTCGGCTTTACCACTCTTCCATGGTTTTACCTGGTTTTATGTTTGTCCCCGTTTTCAACGTGCGCAGCCTCTTATCTATGCCGTCCTATCGCGAGGGTGTTTCTTTGGCCATGTGCTGGGTGCCAGGCCACCCAGACATGGTGCCACCTAGTTCGAATTGTCCGTAGCGGAACCGACTTGCATTCGAATTAACGGGCAAATTAAAAGATAAGAGATAAAACTGCATGAATGAAATAGGACAAGAGACGAAGGAACAAAAACGATAACACGGGTGCAGACTTCCAACTTTTAGTCATGAACGGAAGCATATGCAATATACGTGAGGGACCGATGCGCGCAACCACTGTTCACCTTCATTTGCCATTGGTCTCTTACCATAAAGGGTTTTTCCCTGCTTTTATCTTTTCAGCTATGTTAATACTTTCACGCTATCGTTGTTTTTCCATACACCTACACGATGTTTTATAGCCTCACCATTTTTTCGACTCTTTCATCTGCAACAGTTGGAAGTCTGCACCCGTGTTGATGTTTTTTGTTCCGTTGTCTCTTGTCCTGTTTCATTCGCGCAGTTTTACTTTTTATCTGTAATGAACCAACTAGCCTGCAGAAATGTTCTGCTTCAGAATTAACCAACCTCTATGGAGCTTGGCCGGACCAAGCAGTTCAGTTCGAATTAACGAGTTTTGTCCATAGTGGCTTCCATTCGTGCCTAAATTTGGAAACTGCCTAAAATCAAGCTGTGGCATACAGGACAAGAGCTCAAGATGTCGGCATTCACATTACGATACAAACTGCCATATCAACTTGCGCAATATTTAGGAGTGCATGTAAATATCTAAATTTTCTAATACGAATATGGGAAAACAATTTTCTTAGAATATCTAATCAGGGAAAGAGACTGAAAAAATAAGCAAGCATTGTTTGCCTTGTTTATTTCAGAATTCACATCGTATTTGCAAATAAAATGAACTAGAGTTTTACAGAAGTGTACACCCTACAGAAAAATCTAGTATAAATTTTATGCAGGATTCTGTGTACCTGTTGTTTGTACAGAATAGACCTGTGTGAAACCGGGTAAAGCTGCCATATTGCTGCTAAATGCAGTAAATTCCCGTTAATTCAGCCTTGAAAGGACCAGATAAAATGTCTAAATTTACTAAACGCTCGATTTATCAAATGGGCCTGAAACTTTTCCAAAAACCATTTGCGTCATAGTAGTCGTATGATGAACTCCTGCACGTAGATGTCTGCATTTGAGATGATGATGTCCTCTGTCAAAATGGCACATAACCACGGCCAAGGTACATTGCAGGTTATTTAAATCATTATGAGTGTTAAACTAGAATTTGAACAAAAAAGGAAAAGGCAATGAAGTCTTACCTAGCATAGGAATCTGTCTGATCGAGTTATATAATCATGAACAGAATCACAGACGGGTTTCAAGGCATATCCCGTGACGCTTGCCCCGAAGGATAGGATAACCGGAATGGTTAGAGGAAGCCCTAATCTAACAAAAGGAGTCTAAGTAAATTTTACGGAGAGATGCGAACCGCCGGCTTAAGAGGAAAAAATGATCTATGGATTCAATTTCTCCACAGGACTCACAGAGGTTGGTCAAGTATAGACCCGAACGACATAAATACAGATTTAGTTGCGGTATTCTGCAGCGCAAGAGAGTCATGGAGACCTCAAATTGCCTTGAACTACATATGCACACACGCCAAGGCCATTTCAGGTGTTGGAAGTCCGCTGCAGCAAGGAGAGGCTCATGACCCAGGTAATGGAGACGCTGGAAAGCCGGTCTGGACGAGTCTTCAGCTGGAGTGAAGATTGCTGGGAAACATATCAACAGCCTTAGATATGCGGATGATACCACTTTAATGGCAGAAAGTGAAGTGGAACTCAAGAGACTTCTGATACGCGTACAAGAAGAGAGTGAGAAGTTTGGGCTTAAACTGAACATTAAAAAGACAAAGATCATGGCGTCTCGCCCTATCAAGTCCTGGAGCATCAAGGGACAAGAAGTGGAAGCTGTGATAGATTTTCTCTTCTTGGGCTCCAAGATTACCCCGGAAGGAGACTGCAGCCATGAAATTAGGAGACTCCTGCTTCTGGGAAAGAGAGCCATGGCTAGCCTTGACTGCCTAGTAAAGAGCAGAGACATTACACAGCCAACCAAGATCCGTATAACTCGTGCTATGGTCTTTCCAGTTGTGATGTATGGATGCGAGAGTTGGACTGTGAAGAAGGCTGACCGCCGAAGAATTGACGCGTTTGAATTGTGGTGCTGGCGGAGACTCTTGAGAGTTTCTTGGACGGCCAGAAGATCAAATCAGTCGATATTGTCGACCATAAACCCTGACAGCTCATTGGAGGGTCAAATTCTAAAGTTAAAGCTCAGCTACTTTGGTCATCTGATGAGAAGAGAGCAGTTGCTGGAGAAAGATTTGATGTTGGGAAAGGTTGAGGGTCACCGGAGAAGGGGTAGGCAGCGAACGCGATGGTTAGATGGCGTCCTCGAGGCGGTGCAGATGAAGTTATGTGATGTTAGGAAGATAGTGAGAGACCGGAAAGCGTGGCGTGATATGGTCCATAGGGTCACGAAGAGTCGGACATGACTGAACAGAACTGGAAACGTTGAAAGTGTGCTAAAGTTAAGTAGACGGTATTTGGGACGTACGGAACAGTAGTTTCACCAAAGGCGGACTTTGCTGAAAAAATCTGCTCTCATTAGATGTCATTTGCGATAAAACCCAAATGAGAGTTCCTTTTTTTTTTCGTCGGTTTCTTCTAATGCCTCGGTTTTCGCACTCTGTTGGGAAGGCCCGCGTCACAAAACGGCCCCATCGCGTTTTGAGGATGCTTCAATGCAGTTCATGCAGTCAAGCATTGCGGTGAAGCGCACAGTGCGGTGTAACTGCGGCGAATTAGAAAGTTCGGTGTACTCGGTAATATTTGGTTATCACTTTTTAGAGCGCAGCTCTTTGGCGTCCGTTCCTGGGTTTCGCGTCGGCCTCGTAACCAGCTTCGCCCCCCTTTCATCCCCCCAGCGCTAGCAGCGACCGACTGATACCGCTGGATGCCGCTGACGCCGCTAGAGAGTCAAGATAACGTGACTGCATAGAACACCGTCGCCGCCATGCAGAAAGAGGAGGGGAGGGTCCCCCCCCCCCCCTGTTCCTGTGTGGCGGATAGGGTGCTCTTCAGTTGCCGACGCGCCGGTTATTTCACGTAGGCCCCGGCACGTCGACGAATACGTGACCACCTTCCCACGGCTAGACCTGGTTCTTGGCGCTGCGGAAGCGAGGGTATCATATTGTTTGCGTCGGCATCGGCGGCGTTGTCCCTGAAACCAACTCCGCAGCTGGGGTTGACTCACTATCGGCGTCAGCATCAGTCAGTCGCTGCTATCTCTTCCCTCCTCCCTTTATCGCGTTGTCCGCTTGCTGCGCGCGCTTCTGCCCCCATCGTTTGCCGCTGGGTGTACACGCCGCTCCCCCTCCCCCCTCTTCCTGCAAGTCTCCGGTTGTCAAAGCGCCGGCTCGAACTTTAATTCCTTTCTTCGCTCCTCCTCCAATGCAACCCCTGTGCGGTGGCAATCAGAGAGCCAGATCGGTGGCGGCGGATCTGTATATGTGCACCGCCCGAGCCGAAATTGCCGCTGCCGTTCGCCACTGCGAAATTATCTGCCAGTTCTTTCTGAGCCATGAGCGAGACGAAAAAATTCTGTGATAGCGCATACATGTGTTGCTCGATTTCTTTGCCTCAATCTATCGAAAAGGTGAAACAGCTTATTTGCTGCGCTCAAATTTCGCATTAGGAAGTAACGTAATCGTCGGTAATTTTTCGAATACGAACCGAAAAGCAAACATATTCGATTCGTATTCGAATATTCGCACGCCTCTAGAAATTTTGCAAGAAAAGCTTCGCATATCTGCTTTTACGTCGCACTAGAGTTCTCGAATAAAGAAATTGCCCCATTTTAAACGATCGGTTTCGTTTGGTTGGCCAGCGCCTCACTGGGTTGACTTATGCAGTTTAACGTCACCAAAGCGACTCGGTCTATGAGGGCGCCGAAAGTTTCGACCAATTGGGGTTCTTGAACATACACTGACACCACACGTACAGCTGCAGTACACGGGCGCCAGAGGCTCTTTGTTCGCCTCTGAACAGAGAGAGAATGCTCATTGACATGTATGAACCGACGCAGTCACCGCGACTGGCACTGTTGCGACTTTCTTCCGAGCTAGCCTTTCTGAGTTACAACCTGTGTGACCTCTGTCATCACATCTGCTCGAGATCCTCTGTAATATTGGCAACATATATTTCCGACCGCCCCCCCCCCCCCCCTTTTTTTTTTTTTCGTCGATAGACTGTGAGCTGCGTTTCAAGTTCCATTTGCCATTTGAAAGCTTCACTTGTCTCCATTTTCGCAGACACGATTCGTGGCTTCCCTGGTAACCTTCTGCTAGTTGTGCCGGCCCGGTCTCATGTCAATGTCTAACAAAACTCGTTCTAAAACACGGAAAACCAAGTGCTGATTTGCACCGTCAATGTTATGGGTAGTAGGTGTAGGTTGTCGTTGCGACTGAAGGAAGAAGGAAAAGAAAATGCACGGGCCTGCTACTGGCTCTGTAGCTGAGCCACCTCCGCTGCCTCGTGCGGACAGAAGAGAAAATAGAGAAAAGAAATATGAGAGGAAGACGCGCACCACCGAAACAGTAGCGGGTGCAATGACGGCCTAAAAATGTGGTGGCAGGCTAGCCCCCGCCGCAAGGGTGACCTACCAGTCCCAGCCCCGTAAGTCCAGGAGCAGCCACCCCTTCCCCCGGTGTAGGTTGGGCACTTACCTTATTGTAGGTTTTTGTTGTTGTGGCCAACGTTTAGAGATCCATTGGTTGTGGCTGTAGGAAATAGAGGGAATTTACTGTCTTTCACACACATAGGTACTTGTATATACACACACACGCACTGCAGTACATACATGAGAGGACAACGAAAGGTGCGATACTAGCAACATCACAGAACACAAGCTCAAAAAGGAATAACAATGAGAAACTTTATGACATGATACTAAGGGAAAACAATGCACGCGCAGGCTACTGAGCTCGCCCACATCCGCTGCCTCTTGTTGGCATGTAAGGAGACTCGCATATGTCTATTGAGCATTTGTGCAGCTTCTCTCGCGCAATTGCTTCCATTTCTGTTCGAAAGAGCAGGCTTATATTCATTACATCCCTTCTGTTACAGCGCAAAGCGCTGTTATTTTATTCCATTTATTAGAAGAATGGGTTAGGGAAATTTTTAGACCTACAGGTGAACTCAGTTAATCACAGAATATCGTGCAGCAGTAGGGCGTTTTGACAGCATTGTGCTTGCTGTACTCCCCTGATGGGGCTGGGATAGGTAGGTCACCGCCGCTTGCGGCGGGGGCCTGCCTGCCACCGAGTTTTTATCTGTTGTAGGCCGTCATTGCACCCGCCTCCGCTTCGGTGGTGGGTGACGGCTATTGTGCGGCGTGCGTCTGTCTCTCCCTCTTCTTTTTCCGTTTTCTCTATTTTCTCTCCTGTCCATGAAGGCGAAACGAAGAGGCGTCCGTATGCTGTGCGATGTCAGCGCACGTTAAAGATCCCCAGGTTGCAAACACTGTGGGGCGAGAGGGACCCTCGACCACATAATTTGGGAGTGCCCACAATCTCCAGGGATAGGGCAAAATATTACAAGTAGAGAAGCCTGGGATACCCTGCTGCGAAGCGCGGACCCTGCGATCCAGCACCGCACCGTCCATCTGGCGGAAGAGGCCGCAAGAAGCCAAGGGCTACCTGCCAGCCTCTAATCCGCGGGCGCACGACTCCCCGTTTCCGTTGGAAATAAAAGTTGTACAACCAACCAACCCAGGTTGGTTGGTTGGTTGGTTGGTTGGTTGGGAACTTTGGGATATTCACGGGGGGTGGGGGGGAACCGGACACGGGTTATGCCGGCCTAATGTCGCGGCGGCACTCTTGGTGTCCGGGGGATGGGGAAGTGGGATGTTGGGAGGGGTTAAAGTTAAGTTAAATTGGTTCACAGGAAGGGAAAGGCGCAGTAACTGTCACACTTGCTCTGTGGACACCCGAACCGCGCCGTAAGGGAAGGGAGGAAGATGGGAGTGAAAGTGGATAGAGAGAAAGAGGAGCCGTAGTGGAGGGCTACGGAGTAATTTCGACCACCTGGGTATCTTTAACGTGCGCTGACATCGCACAGCACACGGACGCCACTTCGTTTCGCCTCCATCGAAACGCAGCCGCCGAGGCCGGGATTCGATCCCGGGAACTCCGGCACAGTGGTCGGGCGTCTTACCACTGCACCACCCCGGCGGGGCGGGAGGGGTGGGGGCGGGGAGATCGCCTTGTCGTCGTGGCCCGCACCAAGCAAATAGCCCGGTGAGCATCGGCAGGTCGGTGGTCCGGTGCGCAGCCTCCGGTGCAGCAGCGCTTCTGGTTGTTCCAGACGAAGCCTGGTACTGCGCCTCTGCGAGGCACAGGAAGGACTGCTGGTGACAGCAGGACGCCACGGCGATTGGGGCAACCGCCGCAGCAGGAGGGGACCGCGATAGATTGCTGCCAAGGCAGCAGCGCGGCGGGTGGCGCTGAGGTGACCGTCAGTAGACAGCGCGCCGAGGCCCGCGAGCAGGGAGCCCACGGGGAGCTGTCCCGGAGTATCCAGGTAGCAGCAGGAGGGGGTGCCAGGATTCACGAGAACACGTGGTCCATGGCGGCGAGGTGGAGCCGCCTCGGTGCACACAAGTGGTGCTGCGAGGAAGGCGGATGGCTTGCACGTGGAAAGCATGCTGGCTTGGCTGGAAGCGCGAGCGCAGCGAGGACTGCGGCATCACAAAGATGTCAGCAGGGAGTCACCGCGACGACGAAGTCGGGCGGCAACTGTGGAGGCCGCCGGGAACTGCTGCAGCAGCAGCAGCGCGGCGGGTAGGTCGCCGGATCCACAGCAACACGTGGTCCGTGGCGATGGGGGAGGCAGGGTTCTCGCGCCACGAGGGTGCAGCGAGAGTTAGCCAGGGTGCGTCCCAGATCCAAGGAGCTGCAGGAAGCCGCGGGCGGTTCTGCAGGCTGCTGTCCATGAAGCAGGGAGGGGGCCGCCGCCGCCGCAGCAAACGACGGCGGCCCCGAGGAAATCCTTTTTCGAGGAGTAGGGCGCCGCGGCCGCCGAAGCGGCCCGCCAAACTAGGCCTCTAGGAGAGGTAGCGGGTGGCCGCTGACGCACCAGACTGCTGGGAAGACCTCCTAGTAGAAGGAACTCGCCGGCGCTGGGGAGCGCGCGACGAGCGAGGACGTACGCCTGCCGCTACGGACGGTAGCGGGCGCAGGCGAAGGTGCTCGGCGGCAGCGAAGCTGGCGCGACGGAGCGAGGCGCGACGATATCGCGGGAGGCGACCAGGGACACATCCGCACACCTCGAAAATCTGACAGCAGGCCTGCCCAGGTGGGCGAAATTACTCCGTAGCCCTCCACTACGGCTCCTCTTTCTCTCTTTCCACTTTCACTCCCACCTTCATCCCTTCCCTTACGGCGCGGTAGAGGTGTGCACGGAAAACAAGGCAGTTACCGTGCCTTTCCCTTCCTATAAATAAATAAATAAATAAATAAATAAATAAATAAATCTCTCCTGTCCGCACGAGGCAGCGGAGGTGGCTCAGCTGCAGAGCCGGTAGCAGGCTCGTGCATTTTCTTTTCCTTCTTCCTACAGCCACAACAACAATTATTAAACGTTATTTTGATTAATGAGGCTGCGCAGCGCGACCGATGTTCACACTTGCGAATGCGACCTGCGGGTTGCTTTCCACATCGTGTCTACCATGACTGTGCACCACATAGAGTAAAGCTAACTTACGTTGACGTCAGATGAGCCGCGAACTCACACAGAAAGTTTGCGACCAGCAGTCGCGCGGCTAGAAATCGGGCAGTGACCGAACGGCCCGCTACTGTCGCTTTTCGACCGATGCGACCATTTGCGACAGTCGCTTTTTGACTAAAACGGTCGCGCGACCTCCGCGAGTCGCAAGTGAGTGGAAAAATGCGAAAGCCTAGGTTGGTTGGTAAACATTTATTAAAAACAGTCAAGGGGCCAATAAATGTTTTTAATGTTTAATGTTCAATAAATTTAATAAATGCCAGGACTCCTTGGAATCTGGCAGCCTCTAGAGCGAGACCGATGACCGCTCGTTGGCCGTCCAGGGCAGAGCTGCGTGGACGAGCGCCTCCCAATTAAATGTTTTGTGTGTGTTGGTGTGTGTTGTGGACAATTCCAGACCGTATGAAGGAGGTCTGCTGGGATATTGCAAGGTTTACACATTGGCATGTACCGTTCAGGAAATATGTTATGGAATCTAGTGTTCGTCTGGAATTGCTCCATACGGTACATCGCACGTGCCCCTTGTCAACACAATCAGCGTTCCGTTGAACGCATAAAAGTTCACCGGCGTTCTTAACAATAATAATAATAATTTGGTTGGTCGGTCGGTCGGTGGGTTGGTTAGGTTTAACGTCCCAAAGCGACTCAGGCTATGAGAGACGCTGTAGTGGAGGACTCCGGAAATTTCGACCACCTGGGGTTCTTTAACGTGCACTGACATCGCACAGCACACGGGCGCCTTGCTTTTCGCCTCCACCGAAAAGCGGCCGCCGAGGCCGGGATACGATCCCGCATCATTGGGAACAATAGTCGAGCGCCGTAACCACTGCGCCACCCCGGCGGGGTAATAATATTTGGTTCACAGGAAATGAAGGCACAGTATCTGTCACACTTGGTCTGTGGACACCTCAACCGCGCCGTAAGGGAAGTGTGGAAGCGGGTGCCATAGTGGAAAGCTCCGGAGTAATTTTGACCGCCTGTGGAGTATACAGAGAGGGCACTTCTACCCTTTTTGTCTGATTACAATGTTATTGTGACCCATGCTGTTGGTT
>JAJIZL010124859.1:0-16786 GCA_023969395.1 Amblyomma maculatum
ATAGCGAAATGTGATGTCATGAACAGGTGGCGCAATGCACGTCGCTTCCGGTTTGGCGCAGATTGCCTCAGTATAGTAGCCTTCTTGTCGACGTCTGCGCGTGTTGTAACTTGTCTCGTTGTGTTATTGCATGCGCATAATACGTTACAGTATGGATAAGCCGCCATCATTCAGCGCATCTTCAGATTCCACTAGAAAGTCCGGTAAAGGGAAACGTATGCCAAAATGTCTTGTTGGGCGAGCTGGTTGAACATTATTTTAAAACCGCCGTCTGCCGAACGTTGAAAACATGATGCCGAAGCAAATCGTTTGAAACATGTTTCACAGGAATGCAAGCGGAAAGAGATACAAAGAGAGCCAAAGAGAGGCGATGAGCGCGGAGGAGGCGCCAATGCTTTCGCATGTCTCCAATGCAGGTGGCCGCCGTAATCTATAACTTTTGTTTCGACGGACAGAAGTTTTGAGTCTATTGTTCGCATTTCGGAATATATATCTTGAGCTCAGAGCCAAATAAGGTTCTCTGACAAGCGCAGCGTTCCAGCCCTGGGCACTGCTTCCCCCACTCCCCTTTTCCTGTACTGGACTTCACTCCCTTGAGACGGGCGCGCGGTACGGACTGCTGCCCCTTCCTGAGCCAACTGTACACCACATTACCACATACCGGATGGAGGAGTGGAAAATTTTCGCTCCTCTCTCAGCGATAGGTGCTCAAGCGTTTGAAGTATCTGCAGGGTAGGGATAATGTTATGACACCTTTTCTAATTCCTCAGACAACCTTCATTTTATTTTCAACATCTATGGGTGGGTACGCAGTACGCGCAATGACAGGCGTACAGACAACGATTCCGGTTTGGTACCGCACTTTGTTCGCTGACACATGCAAAATCGCCTAAATAAAGCTCACACAATGGTCTTTAAAACTGTGGCGTAGTTCCGTGATAGTAGAAACAATTCCCAGTGAAATATATCGTAGAGATCTCCCCCATCACTGAAGGTGTAATGGTGTGGTATTTTACTGCCGTCATCGCTGTCGTCTCCCCTGGTTTGTGGCATTCACGGTGATTTGACAGGGTATCACTTTTTAAAAGCCCCATATTTTCACAACTACGTGGGATCTGGAACATAGCCTTACGACCGGCCTACTTCTTTGCAGCTGCGATAGGGAGGCACGACAGCTGTGGCAACTTTCACCCTCACCAAAAGCATATTTCAGCACTCAACAAAGCAGATCTCCATTTGACAGTTAGAAGAAGCTTGACTGCTGAGTGGATGTCTCCGTTATATGGTGCGGCTAAAAGTGACGGTGATTTGTATGATTCAGGGTTACCCAACCGATTGATGCTCAAGCCGATTCACAGTGCCGCGGGTGACGGTGACTACGCGGTACTCGCAAAAATATAAGCTCTCGTGAAGCATTATCAATTTGTTGTTTTTTCTTACCCGTCATTCTTGTTTTCCTGCACACGCGTTGGAGGAAAAAGATAATCATTTCGCTGCTCTGTAAGATTATTAAATTTGAATTTCGAATACGACAGTTTGAAATTCCATACTCGTCTAAGACAGAAATATGTGTGAGACATATGGAGTTTAGTTCTGCTAAATGGAGCAAGGCCTACTACTACTACTAGCTACGCACAGAGCGCTTTGAAGGCTCTTTTTTTTTAATAAGCCGCTTTCTCGTTTAGCCTCCGCACTAATGCATAATCATGAACGGCACTGCATGTTTAGTCATGCAGCAGCGAGCGCAATCTCTTAACCGCGAGTAGAGGGCACCGGGTGACGTTGGCTGGAATGAGATGCGGGGTTAGAAGCTGAAGTTTTAAACTATTGCACCTGTTTCTCTGAAATCTTCAGGAGTAGCCTATCTTCCTCATATTCGACTATCTCTTAAGTGCCTTCACTTTAGCACAAATAGAAAAGTATCATTTAAACTAATGAGTATATATTAAAAGTTGATGCTTAGATTACGTCTAGGTAATTTATTGTGCAGGATAAGACCAATAGCGGCTTATTTATGACATTGTGCGTAAAACTTTGGGCACTTTAAAAACTAACTTCATTATTTCTTATGTCAATAAATGTCCCATATTGGATAATTTCTCATCTTAGATAATAATAAGGAATCCAAAAAGTACCTTATCTTGTTCACAACAATGGTTAAGTCCAGAAACCACCTTGAAAGCAGCCTTTGGCAAAAGCGTTTAGAATTGGTACTTTTCCTAACGGTTGTTTTTTGCAAAATGTGCGAACTAAGAAAAATGAGTTTAAAAATTTTAGAGCGCTGTAGTCAAATTTATGGCCCAAATTAATGAATCACAGTGGCTTGGTGCATGGTGCATATACTGAGCCATCCTTTTCAACACAGCAGTGCTGTATGGCGATTACTTCGAGTCGTTTCTTTTTTTCTTTAGCTTTACTGCTGTCCACTGCTCTTGCCAGGGCTCGTAAAACGCTTTCCTTGTTTGCTTGCTGGACGCGCCTGTTTGTTTAAGCTTCATATTCTATCTCCAGCTTGTCGAGCACTCTCGTTAGCCAGGCTCCCAGTGGTGCGAAAACAGCGTTCAAAGGTTAGGTGCAGAATTCTACTCTACCTAAGCCTACCTCTATTTGGGTTTCCGCTATTGCCACGGTCTAAAATTTGTCATTTTTTTATTTTTGTTGTTTTTATTTGTCTGCTGTGCTGTCGTTATCTGGCCCCTTTCGGCCAGAGAGCGCCAAAAAACAAGCATTTTAACTTTGTCTTGAAATCAGCGTTCATAGTGCTTCCTGTGGTGAGTGCGTCACATATCTCAAAAACATAAATTTTAATTTTTCTACGGCGCCGATGACAGCCAATCTTAGTGAAAAATTTCTTTAATGCATTCACAATGAAGAAAAACAACAATTTAAAAACACATTCTCTTTGAAGAAAATTGCGATTTTAGCCAAGCACACCCCTACACTTCTAAATTTGAGAAGTCGGGAAAGTCGCAATACTCTCGGCGTGGCCGTGACGAATATTGTGACGGACACTTACTCCTCGCTGCAAATGGTGAGACCCATTAAACGCTGTTTCCAGCTAACCAACAGGGCCAGAAAAATAAAAGGGGGGGGGGGGTAGGCCTGGGCTAATGTTCATGTAAGCCCTCGTGGTGGTCGTAGCCATCCGTGTACCGCACCAATGCAACAGACCCCACATTTCATTTCTAGGTGCACAAACATCAAAAAGTGACAACATGCGAACAATGGTATTCACACCACAGTAATGAATTAGCATTAGACTCACAGAACACAAACTCAACCACCAACGCTCTGATAGGAGATAACGGGGGACCGTGATAGACTCTGGGACGCCCTTTCTATTTCCCTCTCCGCAAGAAGGAGAAAGAGAGAAATTGAAATATTTGAGACTTGGAGGGTGACTGGTGCTGGCCGTGAAAAAGGACGATTTTGATTCTAATTTAACATGTTCTCTCACTTGCAGTCCTGGGATTTCGCCTACCCCCCTCCTCCGATCCTCTCTTTCTCTCCGTACGGCCCTGAAGCAATTGACGGCAATCGCGAAAAAGTTTTCGCTGTCCTTAAGTGAACGCAAATCGACTCATAACCCTTCTTCCCCCATCCCCACCTCTGGATGGCAGTGAATTCATTTTCACAGGACAGGGATCTCTCCACTGACGTGGCTAAACAACGTTACACTAAGCAAACCCTCAACTTCTGGTTTTCTCGCTTCACACCTGTCATTCGAAGTTCCGTTATCTATGGTTCTATACATTAAGGCCTTTTTGGCTCAAGATTTAATTAGTTTTCTTTTGTGCATTTTTTTTTTTTCTCGTTTTTGCCATTCAACCTTTTATCAAATGCCAACCTCTCACTCATGCGGACACTTTTAAACCAGAACAAGAGGGCAGAAATCTACAGACAAACGACCAAATTTGCCCCTGACTCGCCCAATCTAACAACGTCGGGGGCTGACCAGCTGGGTTGCGTATAGAATCACGTGACGCTTCGCCGGTTTGCATTGGTTATCTACTGCTCCCTGCTGTTGGGAAGGAACTAGGACAAGATAAAAAAACCTACGTTCAAAATGTCTTTCGGTGATCGAGGCACTATGCCTGGTCCACATGTCGAAGAGAAGGCTGGGGGGAGGGGCGTGAACTCCTGAGGAAGCTCGCGGAACCGCGAAAAACAGCTCGATCAAACCAGTTCAGGAGGCCTGAATTGAGGGTACAAGAATTCACGGGCTCCCTTCCCCTGCTCTCAGAGATGACCCCTGGGCTGCAGCCTCCTCAAATCTAGCGCTGCAAGCCGATATCACAATGTGTTCCACTCGTTCCCACCTCGGTGAATATGGTCATTCACGCAACGGTCACTTTGGCCGACATTGAGAGTTCCGTATGGGATGGGAAGGTAGTACACCGCTCCAATGAAACACAATGCAGCGTCCTATAAACGTACGCGATAGCGTAATGGTCTTGTTTCGCAGAAAAATCGGCGTACTCGGCCTTCAGTGAAAGATATTTACTGATTGGCAGGGTGATGACCTCACAGGCACGTGAGTTAGAGCGGGAATGTGAAACACCCAACAACGCTTCATCAAGTTAAATGTGACAGCATAAGTGGAGCAGCATAAATAAAGGCCGGTGTACGTCTAAAATCATTTACCTTTACCGCAACAGACTTGGCTTGTTTGCGCTTAGAGAGAAATTTAAAGAAAAACGAATATATATATATATTCATTCCCCTTATCGCTGTCCTTCATCACTATCGGCGCTGTGTCTGTTTCAGGACACCTTCGAGCATAGGGGACCCAAGCATCGCAGGTTGACGCTGCGGGCGCCAGTGAAAAGCGCCCTCTCCGGCCAACGCCATGTAATCGGTCGGGCAGAGTGAATAGCTCGCCTGTAGACCTTCGTGTCTTTGCAGCCTCTGCACGCGGGAGCAACTCGCTTTGCGCGCGCTCGCGTTGTTGAAAGCTGCTTGCGCGCGCTCGCGCCCTGACCGCAGTCTACTCGCTTTGCGCGCGAGTGCATTTCCGTGCTGAAAGAAAGCTGTCTTGCGCGCGCGCGCTTCTGCTTCTACTTTTCAAACTCGCGCTTGGACGAAGTGTTGTTTGAAGCGAGTGTGCAGCACTGTATGTACACGGTTCGATGTGGTTTAGGAAAATAGCCGACAGCGGTGGCTATTTTCACAGCACAAATGCCAAAAAGGGAGAGCTGTTAGTCAGTCATGTGCATTCTGTTGAGCAGATCATAGAAGATAAGCTGTTATTGTGAAGGCTAAGTGTGTGTCGTAGGTCAGCGACCACATCGCGTACGACGTGGGATTTGAGGCAAGTATTTAATTTTTAAAATACCCATTTCATTAAGGCCCAGATTGTAAGGCGCATGCAACCATTCGATGCGCTGTTTGCTTTAATTTCTGAAGAGCTTGCAGATTTAATCCTGTTGGTGCCTATGAATTTAATAAAAGATACGTGGGCTCGTTCGCATCTTAGGCGCGCTTTTCGGTATATGCTGATATGTTAATTTTGATGCCGATTGTCGTGCAATTGCATACTCAGAACGTTTTATACGTAGCTTCCACCTGAAGAGAATGTGCATTCACATATATACAAGGAAACATCAACCCTTCTGCTGCAAACGAAATATTTTCGTGCTTTAATTTTCGTGAATCGCATTCAGCTCCTAATAACTGGTCCCTCAATTGATCGAGTAATTTCAATTCCACAGAGTAAATGAGAGAGTTCTGGACAATATCTAGAAAAACAAATTTTCGCTGCGTGGTTATTACTTCATTGTTCCTATGGCTTTTATATTGGTATATAACTGCTTTATTCAATCACTCGCCCCGCTGCGGTGGCTCACGCGTTAGGGACTGTTGGTCATGGCGACGCGGGTTTGATCCCGGCCGCCGCTCGCTCGAGGCGAACTGCAAGGAGGTCTTTAGAAATATACGTTCCCATTAAATAACCACGGAAGGGTTATTTACAGGTCTCCAATACAGCGCCCCTCGTAGCCTTGTCGCGCTGAGGTGTACGTTAAACACTACAAAACTAAACGAACATGTTCAATCAATTGTATTCTTGCTTACAGGTCATTTTATACATCCTGTCTTGGAGCTTCAGTGTCTGCTTTTTAAAGAAGAAACAATTTGCGTCTGAGCATGAGTTGCGAGGCAGCATATCCTTGTTCTCTTTTGTTAGTTTTGCTCCTTATGTCGTGGGTTCGAAATGAACCAAACGTTCCGTCTCTGTTATGTGACATGTTTCTTTGTAGCTAGCATGGACATGCCCTGAAAAGCGCCAGCTTGCGATTTCCCGTGCTAATTGTACCTGCAAGGCAAGCATTCAGGGGCGCTGCAAGCATGTTGCTGCTGTGTGCTGTTTCATAAATTCCCACGAAGATGAGTCCTGCACAAGCCAGGCACAACAATGGGCCAAACCCAGCGGCAAAAATCCGAAGCTCTCTTTAGAGAGAATCTGGGTCTTAATGAAATGGGTGTAATAAAAATGAAATACTTGCCTCAAATCCCACGTCGTACACGCTGTGGTAGCTGACCTGCGACACACACTTAGCCTCAACGATAACAGCGTTGTCTTTTGCAATCTGCTCAACAGAATGCACATGGCTGACTAACAGCTCTCCCTTTTTGACATTTGTGCTGTGAAAATAGCCACCGCTGTCGGCTATTTTCCTAAACCCCATCGAAGCGTGTACATTGCTGCATACTCGCTTCAAACACCACTTCGTCCAAGCGCGAGTTTCAAAAGTAAAAGCAGGAGCGCGCGCGCGCAAGACAGCTTTCTTTCAGCACGGAAATCCAAGCGCGAGCAAAGCAAGTAGACTGCAGGCAGGGCGCGCGCGCGCGCAAGCAGCTTTTTAACAACGCGAGCGATAAAGAACGCGAGCTGCTTCCGCGTGCAGAAGCCGCAAAGACACGAAAGTCTACAGGCGAGCTGTTGCGACAGCCAGCAACACAACAATACACTTTCCCACATTTCGAGCATCGCGAAACCACTCCAGCCATCTTTTAAACTCAGCTGTGACACCTGTTTGCATGCCTGCGAAGCCACGGCGGCGGGCCGGCGCGAGCACTCATAAAGAGAGGTAACGCGAGTGACGCGAGCAGCAAACAAAGCCGCCAGAACACGTTCGGTCAAGCGCGCATCAGCGCCGCGCCAAACCAATGCTTTCAAAATTTTGTCGCTTGCGGAGGAGCGTGCGCTGAATTCGCGCAGCCAAACTTGAGTTTGGGTTCCCTATTGCTATGGCTCTGCTTCCTTCATGTCTCTCTTAATCACCCATGCTAGTGGCGGCGAATTCGAAGGAAAAGTATTCATCGACAGGCAGCTCATCCACGTTTTGCGTCTGCGGGTGGCCGGAGAAACAAAATAAGAAAGCGAATAACCAAGGATTTCGCAGCAGCTGCAGTTTCGCAGTGCTACGAGTGATGCATGCGCAAACGTCACGGGAGGCTCGAAGTCTCCGTAGATGAGGCTCAGCGTCACCCATTGGCGCCGTTGGTAACGCATAAAGATTTAGGAACCGCCGCCTCTGCCTAAGTGAGTGCAGAATGTGGGGGGAGAGAGCGTACGAAGCTAGAGCAGCCAAATGCACTAGTAACCAGTGTTTACATTGCTGCTCCCGTTCCCAATGCGCTTTGTGCCATATTTTTGAAGACTGTGTTGGCGTGACTGCTGATTTGCTGTTACGTTCTGGCGACGTCGAGAGTAATCCTGGCCCCGACCAACAAAAAACTGTTGAATTAGATTCTGATCCGCTTGACGAAATTCTTGGGCGCCTGAAAACCTTGACACAATAGCAAACTGATTTACTGGGTGCTGTTAACGATATTAAGGCTTCTCAGCAATCACTTGAAAAAGCGGATCACATTACCGCATACCTCGCGCAGGTTGAGACCAAGAGTGCTGATTTTGGTGCTTTTGAGCCCTTTTTACAAACTACTGAAGAAACGATTAGCGGCGTTGTTCAAAAGAGTGGTAACCTGCGTTCTCGTGTTCATGACCTGGACGACCGGCTCGTTGCAGCATCTTGTCTTCCATGACGTTACGGACAGCTCGTAATACTTGGAAGAGTCTGCAGAAAAATTAATTAGCTTGCTTAGAGTACACTGATGTGGACATACCCTCTAACGCAATAAAGCGCGCCCATCGACGGGGTGGACGCTATGACGAAACAAATGCAGGTCTTAAATCGTAAAGTTGAATAATTTTAAGGTAGAAGAGGATATCGGTTTGGAACGATTGAAGTTAAAGAAAACGGACGTCGTCGGAGACTTCTTACCAGCAGCTAGGCATACGTGGAAAAGGTTAGTCGTGTTTTCCAAATTTTTACCTGAATCACCGTTTTTCAACCTTCGATATGATACAGTAAATGGGAGTAAATCTGTTTACGTCTACGACAAATCAAGTGACCATGTTCGAGAACTAACTCGGAGAATTCGCCTCCGCGCAAAACGCAGCTGTGACAACGAAAATAGTAGCAACAGCAGTGTTTGTTGTTTTGTGGGGTTTAACGTCCCAAACCGACTCAGGCTACGAGAGACGCCGTAGTGGAGAACTCTGGACATTTTTAACATGCGCTGACATCGTATAGCAAAAGCAGTGGACCAGTCTTAAATACTCGGCCGCATGCAAACCAGGCCACATAATCTGGCGTGCTGCTTCGGCGGCCCTCATCATAACTGTCAAGCCAAACTGTGGCAAAGACCGCGTTCAGGCGCTGTTTACTAAAGTAAGAAGAATTAGGAACAAACCTAATAAACTCAATGCTCTTATAGGTTCTACCAGTGCAGACCTAACTATTTTAACCGAGACTTGGCTGAACGAAAACATTAAAAGCAATAAAGTTTTTCAAGGTTCCAAAACGTACGATATCTACCATGATGACAGAGTCAACAGACGCTGATTGCAATATCAGAAAGCATCCACTTTTCCAAATAGTTCATGCTTTAGAATTTGAAATAGTGTGGGTTTGCGTTACACTGCGCCATACAAGAATGGTTCTGGGCGTTTGCTATTGCCCTCCGAATTCTACACCTGCATTCTTTGACAGTTTGCGTGATGCACTGAATAACGTTTTTCCTTTGTTTCTCTTCGTGTCTACTTGTCCTAGTAGGCGATTTTAATCTCTCTAATATTACACGGCGTCGCCCTTTCCCTGTTGAAAAACCACAATCATCACATTCTGAGCAATTTTTAGGCGTGTGCGCATGCTTTAATTTAACGCAACGTGTCACTTCTTCAACCAGACAAACAAAAGTTTCATCTTACACGCTATATTTAATTTTAACGATGTATCCGAAGCTTGCATCGCCCATTGCATATCTCCCTAGTTTCAGTGAACATTCTTTGTTGCATTTTGAACTAACATTTTAGTCCACGCGTGATTTTTCGTGCAAGAAAGTAATTCGCGAGTACGGTGAAGTAGATTTTACTGTAATCAACGAAAATTAGGCACTTATTTAGACACGTTCCTGGAAGGTTTCAAGCTACGAAGTGTGCAAGAGAACTTGTAATTGTTGAAAATAAAAGTGAAGGAACGCACTGAGGCTAATTTACCTGTTAGAAGTACCACATCTAATAGACATACTTCGTAGTTTAATAACACACTTAAGCGCCTCATGAACGAAACGAAACGCCTTTTCCGTTCCGCAGAGGAAAGTAATCGAGGTGAACGCTGGGAAGCATATTTTGCAGCTGAAGACGATTGCTCAGCAGTGGTACAAAACACTAATATCTGTGTTTTAATACCACTTTATCTAATATGCTAACAACAACCTAAGGAGATTCCGGAATGTGTGAACCCAAATGAAAATAACGCGATATCTCTTCACGACGAATTTGGTGAGCCTCTCCACCCCGCTTAATGCCCGGTAGTATTCAACAATGTATACTCACCCAGCTCTTCCTCATCTAACATGAACACAACATGCAGTGGGCCACGCTGTACATTTTTCTGTATGTTTCCCATTTTTAATGATCCGGGTGGCATTGACAAATTAAATGATTCATTGAAACGTTCGTCATCATGTGCTGTTGATGATGTTAACTTCAAGTTCTTAAAGCAAACCAAAGCATATTTATCACTTTTTCTAGCAAACGTTTTCCATTAGCCACTAGGGTACAATTATGTCCCCTCTGACTGGAAAGTAAAAAAGATGGTTCCATTGCATAAATCAGGTAACAAACATTTCCCTCTGAGTTACCGACCCATTTCGTTAACAAGTATTCCTTGTAAACTACTGGAACATAATCTGTATTCGAATATTTTAAATTTCTTGAATCAAATTTTTTCTTCACTTCTACCCAGCATGGTTTCCGACGAATGTTTTCTTTCGAAACGCAACTACGTCGTATTACACATTCAATGCATGCTATTCTCGACAGAAATTCATGGGCCGATTGCATATTTCTTGATTTTGCCAAAGCATTTGAAAAGGTGAATCACAGACTAGTTACGCTTAGACTTTCTGCTGTGAGTCTAGGTAACAATGCTCTAGCCTGATTGCAGTGTTTTCTTACTAATAGTTTGCAATACAATATAATAATGACTACGATTCCCACTTACTGAATTTACTTCAGGTGATCCCCTAGGCTTCGTACTAGGCCGACTTCGGTTTCGAATATGGATTAATGATTATCCTAATTGTGTTTCTTCTAGCATAAACTGATTCGCTGCGAAATAATACCGAAGAAGACAAACACTGCCTTTAGTCTGACCTGTAAAACATCACTTTTTGGTGCAATAAACGGAAAATGCAATTAAACCCTCGAAAGTGCGCTTTAATGAAAGTTTGCAGAAACAACAACACTACTACTTCCTATACTCTGAACCGTACTTCGATTCAATGCGTAACATCTTACCCGTTTTTGGGTGCACTTATAACCCCAACCTGGAAGCTGCACATCGAACTGCTTATTATCAGCGCTAACCCGAAGTTAGGTTATTTACTCCGAAACTTCAGCAATGCCCAGCCCCTTTAAACGTACTACCCTATAAAACATTTGTTCTTCCCAAATTTAAATATGCTGCCCCTATTTGGAATCCTCACCACGCCATCCTTTGCGCTGCATTAGACAGCGCAACTCAGGACAACGCAGCTCGTTTTATGCTTTGTAATTATAACCCTACGCGAGTATAGCAGCAATGAAATCTAACCTTCCTTACCTTCTCTCACAGCGTAGGAATTTTTGCGCTTATGCTTTTTGTAGCGAGAGTTAGAAGAAGGAAGAAAAAGATGAGATGAAGAGAGACATAACTCGGTAGTTGGTAGAGGCGAACGACAACGAGTTGCTAGGGCCTCGAACTTTGTGACGGCGGTGTGCCCCGGAGTTCTACGTAGAGACGATGTCATACCACTAGAAGTCTTCTACGCCCGAATGAGAAGGGTCGACGACGATAGAAAAGGGGCGCTCATACGAGAAGTGATTCCCTTATAGCATAAATAAAGGTTAAACCATAGACTAAAACTGTTACGTGCGAAAGCAATGTCTTTACTTTCAAGCCAAATCTAAGCGTAGCCTAGCTTTACCCACAAGCTGAACCACAGCTAATTTTTTCATACACTTTATTATCGCCAGTCACAGCGCATACATCTTATCACTGTACCCAACTATCGCTCTTTTCATGTCGATCATCAGTACAAGACTGAATCTATTTTTTTGCGCTTACGAACACGTCCTTACATAGTTTCATTCCTCGCATATAAAAAGATTGGAACCACCATCAAGCAGCCCTAGCTGCCTTAACAGATTACGTTGATTATCGTCTGTCTCTGATGAGGGTCATTTTATGCAACTTCACGCATTAGGTGTTCTTGTATCGGATTTTCTCTTCTTCAGTGCAGTTCTTTGTGGTACCTTTGTTAGTTGTTATGTGTAATATTTTCTTCTCTCTGTGAACAGTTGTATTTTTCTCGAAGGTTAACTATGTGTACTTGCCGCTTTCCTATATATATCCGTTTGTTTTATGTTTCCCCAATCCCCTCCATAATGCCTCGTCGTTTGAGGGCATGGAGAATAAATAAATAAAAATAAATTACGCAAAAGCTCGAAAGGAGAAGGTTAATTCTGAAATTAACGAGACAGACTTAGCTAAATTTTTTTAATGATTTGTGTGATGCCGAAGGCAGTTCTTGTCTCGAATACATAAATAAAGCCCCATCTACTTGAAACTAATGCACGCGTAAGGAATGAGTAAAACGGCACAGGTGGCTAGTCACTAGATCCAATAGCTTCGCCAACTAATAGGAAACTGCAGGACTATGCTGAGGGAGCAGAGTAACGACACTTCTGAGCGTCGAAAGAAAGGAAGGTGCCATACATATCCGTCATGCAGCTCGGCTCATTTTGTCGGGCCTTCTTTTCCAGTTGTCTCTAGGATAATTTGAAGAATTCGCCTGCCTGCAAGGACCTACAGTCCCAGACCTCCTACAAGGCTCGGGCACAGGCTCAAAGAGACATTTCCAATTGTTTTTGCAAGTAATCTTTTAATGCAAACCGAAATCATTGTAATTTTGTTCCCATAGAGACAAAGGCGCACTAGAATCAGCGGCAAGGGGTGTCAGCCACGAACGCGTATAATGCTCCAGTGCTCATCGGCCAACTTACGTGTGCCGTATTGCGTCAAAGAACTGCGTGCCTCCAGGTGTGATAGCTGAAAGTTGCCCGACTATTGAACGACCCTTACACTTTAGGTGTATACATACACCCTCCTTTTACAGAAAAAAAAAAATGCCCAAACCAAACCGCCAGAAAGGCCGAATCATGCTGCATAACAAACAACCACCGGCATGTGTAGAAAAAAAAAAAAGTCAGCTTCGTCTCTCAGAAAGCAGACAATTGCGTTGTTGTTAACGTTCTTATTGGAATCGGGTGTTAAACCAAGTGCAATACCCTTTTTCAACGCAGGTGGAAGCCAGCTCTGGGGCCTGTTGGGAAAGGCGGCACATTGGAGGACTGCCTTCCAAGGCATTTTATTAAGTGTGAAGAACTATTGTTTTCTTAATTGTAGCGTGTTTCAATAAAAATGACGTATGATGTTATGAAGCGCCTTCAGACTTTGAACTGGTATCACAACGACATTTTGTGAAAAATTGGGAAACATAGCCGTGTTATATATAATACGCGAATTTTTTATATTCGTTTACTTATCTGTAACACCGCAGCGGTGGTTAGGGCGCTTGACTGGTTTGCCCAAGAATGCGGGATCGAATCCGAGCCACGGTGGCCGCTTTTCGATGGAGTCGAAAAGCGGCCACCGAACCCTAGGTGGTCGAAAGTTCAGCATCCTTCAACTACATCATCTCTCAGAGCCGGAGTCACTTTGAGACGTTAAATCCCCCAAACCTCAAACTTCTCAGCAAAACGTTTCACTAACTAGAAAAGAAATCTGTTCTTAGTGTTGCCGAATGCGGAAAATAAGCAAAATTTAATCAGTGATAGTTTGTTACAAATGTTTGTTAGTGCCGCAGAGAGCATGAAATATATGAAACGGCAACTTTTCTGCCCATCCTGTGAACCCCATACCTCACTCATTCAGAAAGAAGTTAAACAGGCATATAAGAAAGCAGCAGTTATTTGGAAGCTCTCTTTCAAAATATTCAGAGGAGGCCACTGCTATAAAACCTCCACCTGTGCAAAAGTTCAATATGCTCGATGAAAATGGAAGCTGCGTGATGCTACCTGCCCCTCACGGCGGATGCGAGCCGCTCCTTTTTTTTTTCGATGACATGACACAGAGCCCACGCCATGCGCACAGGTCACAAGTGTGGCAACATGATGCTGTTAAATGTCACATTCGAGCCGTCCCAGCAGTGTCATCGAACACACGAGCCATCCACGTCCAATAGACCTCTCCCGGCCTACGTCACCAATGGCATATCGGTGGAGGGGCGAAGGTGCGAAGGGGACGGCCGTCTTGTGGTGGGCAAAATATTCCGCTGCTGGTGGCATAGTGCGGAGGATTTGATCTCGTCTGGTGACAACTTCCTGTGTTTTTCGCAACGCCGTCAATATCCCTCATAGTGTGATGCGATGCATGAAGTAAGACTAACCGGCCAAGAAGACGCACACAGGAAAAATCGACACAGAAAGAAAGAGGCTGGATGATGCGATGCGATATTCGATCGCAGATGACCAACTGCATCTTTCTTCCGTTCTATACGCGGTCCAAAAGCGTTTTTGAGCTGTGCAAAGAGCCAAGCGACAAATGTTGTGCGCCGGCAGGCTTCGACATTGTTCTCGACCGTAAGCACATTTTTCTGGTACACAAGGGCGTTCGCTTCATTCTTGGAAAAAGAACAAGCACTTACTAGTTTGCTTTATTCCCTTCCGAACGAATCGTGCTGAATGCTGGGCAAAAGCGCTCTAAAAGGCCCTGGCGGCATGCGATCAATTGCAGCGGTGACAGTACCACACGACTAGGCGGAAATAATTTTTTTTCTTCGTCTGGCCGAACATAACAAAAACTAAAAATTTATTCACTTGGGATGGAAATCATCCAGCCAAGCACGAAACTCGCACGCGCGCTGTTGTTTTCGCTCATAACTGACTACGCTTCGTGGGGCTCACGGTCGATTTTGTGAAGAATAAAAAAAAAGAGAAGAAAATGATGCTTGTAATATGCTTGCATTGACCTGTTTTCCAGCATGCTTATGTCCTATGAGATTCAAGCGTTTGGTAGGACTTCAGGTCGTCCGCAAGCGGCCGTGCCAGTTCATTGAACAAAAATAATTGCATGCATGCTTGCCGAGACTGTCATCTTTTTCAAAGCGAAAATTGCTAATAGGTGCGTGTACAAAGGAGTGTCGCATATTGCGCCGGATGTGAATATGGCTATCGCAAGATTTCAAGGTAAAATTGCACAGCAGCGGGCAGCTTCCCGCCGCACTTTGCAGCAGGGAGGCCCGGCTGAAGGGAGCGCTTTGCCCAGAAGGCCGGGTTTCCTTCGGCGCGCCCCCATCATCACGTGTTTCCCTGACGTCACATTGTTCGCAAACAGGGGGAGGTCTATTGACTACCACACCAAGTTGCGCGCCGACCAGAGCAGTTCAAGTACAACTCTTGGAAGAAGAGAATTGACTTTCATACCTGGAAAACTGAAAACTCAGATGGGCAAAGGTCAAGCGCACTAGGCGCCGCAATGCTGCCCCCAGAGCTGTGGGATTCGGCCCGATTCCTAAAAACATTCCTACCTTTTTTTTTTCCAAAAGCAGGTGCCAGCTTCACGAGTCAGCTTTACCACCATACACGTTTCACATATAAAATAAACAATTAAAATGCCGCTTCACCAGAAGGTACACGCTCTTTCCGAAAAGAAAAGACGCATTGGCCGCACAATCGGCGTGAAATTGGAACGGGCCTCTATTGCGTTCAAGAGCAAGGCCGTGCAACCTACACTTTCTGCAATGTGCAATTTTATGATTCTTTTTTGAGTGCGAGTGAATTAGGTATTTCTTAACCGTTTTATACCATTTCACGGCCCCTCTTCGAGCCATCGTTATGTGGCGCCCGATATATATATATATGTATATATATATACATGTATTGAAATGCAGATTTAATACAGTAGTTCGGGTACAGCAGGATTGAATTGCCAGCCGCAGGGCACAGATTCCACGCGACAGATGGGCGCTGGAGACAAGCGATGGTGATGGCGATGCCGCAGCGCTGTCTGTTCTTTGTCTTCCTTACTATGCCCCCGCGTGAAGAAGTCGCCATCCTGGCGACTCACGGAGAAGAGACGACAAGAGGGTTGTAATACGACTTGAGGTGGCTAACATGGACAACCTCGCGGCCGCGACGGCGGTGGTCGGACAAAGGGCTAACTGGCTCGATGACGTAGTTTACAGGGGTGTGCGTACCAAGACGCGATAAGGCCCATGGTACTTGGTTTTCAATTTGCTGTTGGAGAGGAACGCATAGCCAAACGAAGGTGTCGGCGAGGAACGTCGGAGCAGGGGTGCCGCTACGATGCTGATCTTTTCGATAGCCTTGAGTGTTGGAGGTAAACGTGCGAGCTAGCTAGCGCCATTCCTGGCCCTTCTGTACAATATCTGGAAAATCACTGTACTCAGAGGCATCTGGATGGTATGGCAAAATCGTGTCAAGAGTAGAAGATGGTTAACGGCCGTATAAGTGAAAGAAGGACGAAAAACGAGTTGTTGCTTGGGCGGTAGTGTTATATGCGAACGTCACGAATGGCAGTACCTAGTTCCAGTTGGAGCTCCAAGAGTCAGATGAAACATATATTGCGATAATGTCCCCAAGTGTACGGTTGAAGCGCTCGGTGAACCCGTTTGTTTGCGGTACGCGGTTGTAGCGCGATGTATCTAACTGCAAGAAGACAGGAGCTCTTGGACTATTTCCGAAAGAAAGACACGACCTCTATCACTCAGTACCTCGTAAGGGGCGCTTGTCGAAGAATGAAGTGATTCAGAAGAAAATGGGCTACCTCTCGGGCTGTCGCATCTACAAGTACGGTGGTCTCAGCGTAACGGGTCAGGTGTTCGACGGCGACGATGACCCATCGACTACCAGCGGCACTGCATGGTAGCAGACCATATAAGTCAATACCAACATGTTCACACAGGCGAGATGGACACGGTAAAGGCTGGAGAAGGCCAGCGGGGCGGTAGGAAGTCTCCCGTTTTTGACAAGCGGTACAAGAGCGAATGTAGCGACATACGAAATGGTCATTCCCCGCCAGTAATACCTCAGACGAAAGGGATCATAGGTTTTCAGGATGCCGGCATGAGCACTTTGCGGGTCAGTATGACTGTG
>JAJIZL010124860.1:0-48044 GCA_023969395.1 Amblyomma maculatum
ATATTACGCTTTATTTCTTAATAACGTTACAACCCAAAAATTTGGGCTGTAAAGTAAAAACGTGGAGGAGTGTTAAATAAATAGAAAAGTAACCCAATCGAATGAAATCGAGTAGGGAGCAATGATGAACACAATGGGTCTGAGCTTTGTTTTTATAATTTATTGTATTTTCTCAGAAGCAAATTGCGCAGTTGCTCTTTTAAGAAATAGCGTATTTTCTGGCACACTTTAATGACTTCTTTCTGCACGATTTCCAAATTAGGAATGTGGCAGAGAAAAAATCCTCAGTAACGCATAAATTTACATTTACCTATTTATTTGCAAATACTGTCGGTCTAATTAGTTATTTGTACAGGATAGGTTGCAAGACCCGTCGTCATTTGCTCATATAGGCATAATTAGGCTAAGTATATTCGCTCGTTTCCCAGCGTTTAAACTATAAGACTTTTATGCTAGAGTTTTGACACTGTGGATGGCAGGAACCTTGCCGCGTGCAGTAGGCCTTGCACTAAAGAGTCATTACTTCACCTGATTTCCTCTTACTATTCTGCTTACTACTCTCTGTTACCCGCAAATAGAATCTACATTATTCTCGCATGTAGTACATATGAAGACAGTGATGCGCTGCCACCAAAGTGTTTTATTTTAGGAATTCGCTAAAGCCAACCAAGCCGAATCGTCAAAAAAAAAAAATGAAACAACGCGACAGAGCATCGCCTGTCAGAAAGTGTCACGCCTACGCGACAACGAAGCGGACGACTACGTTGGAGAAATTTTTGTGCGTGCCCGTCCTAGCGAACCTCCATCCCATTAAGGTCGCCCGTCGCACCCGGGCGATCAGTTCTGACGCCTGACACGGCGTCGTCGTCGGCTCTGGCTTTGTCGCGGGCGCTATTTGCTCTCACTCTCGTTCCGTGTATTGTGCCAGGCTGTTCAGCGCAGGAAATGTTGCCCGACACGGCGCCGTCACGTCGCTGCCCGTCCTTTTTCTTTCGATAAACCTCCCCCGGTCGCCAGCATTGTTTGGTGCCATCGTACTGAAAAACTCGCGGCTGCATTTGAGCTTTGTTGTTTGGTATTCTCCTTTCCACGAAACATGCTTTTTAGTGTTGTTGTTATTGTTGTCGTTGTTGTTGCTGCTGCTGCTGCTGCTGCTCCTATGCATAGAAGAATATTTGATCTACCCGGCTGCTTTATGCAGATGTAGGGAAGTGTTCGTCCCGTGCTTTTGCGCGTCTGTTTTTACACAATCGGAAGCCTTCACTGGAACCTACCGCTTCTCTTTTCTTACGAAACAGGATTGAAACAAGCTGAACTTTGTTCAAGAAGTCTGCTCCCACTGGCGATTGCGCTTGGATTTCAAAACTTTTTATTTTGAGCTCCCAAAGTAAAAAATTGTTGGAGGTTTTGTAGCCACAATGGCGTAAATCAGGTTCTTATTTTTCTTTTGCTTTGTCGAGATAGAACTCTGGATTAAACATTTTTGATGTAGCGTCTTGATCTGTACGTTACTTTTTACTCGTCTAGTGTCGCGTTAGCAATGTCTATCGTGTTAGCAAAGTTCTTTATACTAATATTACGAGCATTTTACCGAAACGTTACGCCTTCACAATTTCATTGACACCTTCGAACCCGGTGTCATTCTGCTTTCAGAAACATGGTTAGATTCATATATCAATAGCACAGAACTTCAGGCTGCCTTCTCTGATTTTGATAGTTTTCGCCTGGACCGTTTGATTCGACGTGGGAGCGGTGTTCTCGCCGCTACAAAACGTCACATCCAGTGATCTGTTATAAGCAATAACTTAAGCATTAAGCATTAACCCTTTGGAGATTTTATTTTCATCATTTAAGACTTCATATCCGCCGGTAATTGCTGGCGTATACTATCGCCCACCAGACGCCGATTCACATTTTGTTGTATATTTTCATGATGCCCTGAATACGATATCTTCTATATATACGGATATTTCCATCGTTTTATTTAGCGATTTGAGTTTCCCGTCCATAACCTGGTCTAATCTAGCTCACACAATATCAAAACTTAACGCTGAACGCTCATTTGCTAACACTTGCCAGACGTTCGGTTTATCACAACTAGTCTCCCCCCCCCCCCCCCCACCCCGTTCCAGAGCACTCTAGGATCAATCTAGACCTCGTGCTAACCTCTCATCCTGATAACATCTCCTCTTTTGTGCACCAACCAGGTTTCAGTGACCATGCAATATTACACGCAACGTTCCAGTCTCAACTTCCACGCACTAAAAACAAAGAAAACCATAACCCGCTATGATAAAGGTAACTACGAACGTATAAACAGTGAACTTGCTGCTCTTAGCGCCTGATTTTTTAAGAATTTTTAAACGCGATCCGTTGAACTAAACTGGTCATTCTTTAAAGCTAAAATACATCAACTTGCTGACGCACACATTCCTACAATTGCAGTGTCTGAACGCTGTTCATCACCATGGTTCAACGCATTTTCAAACCGCCTTCGTAATAAAAAGAAATGTCTATACAGAATAACTAAACTCACTAATTCCGCAGGCGCTTAGTCAAAGTATGCTACACCTGAAAAAAATGTTTGAATCACTATCAGCGAAAGTCAAACTGTATTCTACTCATCCACTCTGCCCGAAATGCTCCACTCTAATCGCAAAAAAATTCAGGAATATTGTTAACCCAAAATATTCGAAACCTTTATACCTGAATGACCTACACAACTTCCCAGTTCATGATAAAGAAGCTGCCGAAGTATCAAACAATACTTTTTCCGCAATATTTACAAGTGAGCCTGATGAAGACGCACCTAAATTTAGTTACCCGACCCCTCCACGACGCCCGGCATGACGTTCGACCCTCATGGTATTATGAAGCTCATCGAATTGCTCAAGCCCACGTCATCAGCTGGCGTTGATAAAATTAATTCCAAAATACTACAGAACACAAAAAACGTGACGAGTGTCATTTTATCTCACATATTTGAGCAGTCCCTTTCATCTGGAGTGGTGCAGGCTAACTGGGCAAGATCATTCCAGTTCCAAACAGTGGTCCACCTTCTTCATGTCACAGCTACCGTCCAATCTCGCTCACTCGTGTTGTCTTGAAGTTAACAGAACATGTGCATTCTATACTAGCACAGTTAAATTCCTAAAATCCATCTATTGTTTTCATCCTAGTCAACATAATTCTTTAAAGAGTCTATCCTGCAGAACCCAACTACCACTATGTACTAATGACATAGGCTCTTTAATTGATATTAATATTCAGTAGATAGAGTGTCCATTGACTTCATTCGATAAGGTTCCTTACAAATGTCTTTTTTTTAATCTTTTATGCCTAAATATAAGCCCTTCAGTTCTAACTTGGATTCATTCCTTCCTCATTAACTGTGAGCAGCTCGTATACGCCAACAAGTGTTCATCGCAAATGTCCCAAGTCGTCTCCGGAGTGCCTGAAGGTACTGTTCCTGGCCCCTTACTCTTTCTGATCTACATTAATGATTTGTCAAATAACATATCATCTAACATTCGTTTATTCGCTGATGACTGTGTATTCAATCACCCTATCAGTAGTACTGCCGACATAACCGCACTACAAAACAATCTGAATCACAATTAATCCCGGTGTAACAAGTGGTTAATGGTAACGAATACTAATGAAATTACTGCCCACCACCTAATTACAAAATTTTGATCCAGTTATCTCCTGTGCTTCCTCCCGTAAATTCTTATAGGCATCAACATAACCTACAACCCCAAACGATGCTAACCGCTGTATTTGGTTTTCTTCACCGTCATTTAAAGCTTGCTTTTAGTCTGAAAAATTATTTCATATCTAACCCTCGTTCGAACAAAATTAGAATACGCATGCGCTATTTGGAACCTGCCCCAAGCACTCCTTGCTAACGCTCTCAAATCAGTACGAAATCGAGCCATCCGCTTTGGTTACCCTAACTAGTGCTACTTCACTAGTGTATCTAATCTAAAGTCTCAAGCTAACCTACCACTTGTCGTTACTCGACGTAAATGTTTTCTATTTTGTCTTTTTCATAAATTTGGCTTTCACAGCTATCCAACTCCGTCATTCTGGCCTCTCTTCGGACATCACAACGTGTCAGCAACAACAAAAGTGTTTATGCACCATCTGAACACACTACTGCGCATCTTTTTTATTTTTCATCCTGACTGCAAAAGACTGGAATGATCTTCCCCTGCAAGCCGTGCTCCACTACAATCCGCAAGGTTTTAAAAAGTCCACAGAGAAAATAATTTGTGATAACTAATGTATAATTTTAATATTATGCCGCTATAATACCCCACTCCTGGGACCTTTGAGGTGTATTCTAAATAAATAAATAAGAAACTGTATAGACTATCCCGGAAAGAAAGGATGCATGTGAAATGCGTAGACATCAGGAGTTCAAACTTTATCACATTCACACGCGGTGCTAAGACGTTATTCAAGTATATGACGTCTAACAGATATCTTGTTGAAACAATAGTGGAAAGTTTGATCACAATTTATGCGGACCTAGCAGTGAAATTCCAAATGTAAATTCATTACAATCTTTCTGGTAATAGAGTTGAACGTTGAGCTAGTTGGGTACACAACTTGGGAGAAGGCAGCAGAGACACACTAATCGTGACAACAGATTTCAAGCACCTTAGCCTGACTATTGGTGAAGGCGGCTGCACAACTGCAGAGTCCCATACACCCTGCCTTGCTCTGTAGTGCTCCTTCTGTTTTGTTGCCTGCTCTGCTGCCTTCTTCCAAAAAAACCTTTCTGGTGTTCCACGAGTTAGGGATAGCAATTACATAAGCGCCTTGCCCTGTCTACATTGTTCCTTGTGTCCCATTGTTCCGCGCTTAAAACTCACTTGAAGAAATGCGCCAGCTAGACTGCAATAACGTCCTTGCAAGTGAGGTTCAAGGGCCAACGAGAAGCACAAGAAAACCGCAAGGCATGGAGGACGGCCTTAAAAAGTGTGGTCTGCCATGGAATGAAGAACACTCCACGCGGTTTGGAGATTAGAATGCACTAAACGCGGTGAAATCAGGTTTAGATGACACACTAATCGTGACAACACATTTCAAGCACCTTAGCCTGACGATAGGTCAAGGCGGCTGCACAACTGTAACGTCCCATACACCCTGAGGTATGAAAAAATTAAAAGGCTCCAGCAACGACCCTGAGACGGTGTGAACACACAATGACATTTGTCGGCGGCACCTCAAATGTGTACTGCCGTCGAATTCGGGAAGACCATTGGCTATTGAAACGTGGCTTAAACGTCTAAACATCTGTCCTTTTGGAAATCACAAAATTTCTATATTTTGCCTGACTCAAGCCGGCACTAAGAGTTTGCCTATACTTCGGGAAAATATAGCTCAAAGAACACACAGCTGATTACCATCTCCCTTTGGAGATGGTAATCAGCTGGTAATCAGCTGGCAATCAGAGATGGTAATACCAATGATTACCATCTCCCTTTGGAGTCGCTCGTAACACGGCGGCATACCTTTTCCAAACAGCCAGGTCATATTCACCTTCAGTAGAGCGCCACAGGACGAGAACTTCGCAACGCAGGAAAAATTTATTCACACTTTGGCCACACTTGCGTCACCCTTGTATCGCAGGTGGCTTGTTGCACCTCAAAAACCCTTTGTAACTCGCAACACCAACAGAGGATTTCACTGCATCACCCTCCATTCGCATTCGTCTCTACTTCCCTTTCCTCCTGCCCTTAGTGTCGCGTAGCAGGCCAGGGTCTCTTCATTACCGGTCGATATCTCCATCTTTCCGTTCATTAAATTACTCTCTCTCTCTTTCTCTTGTCGCATCTCAGAACTACTTGTTGTATCGCCTCAGCACAAAACCTACATTCACGCCGTTATGGCTGCACAACACTCAATGTGCAACTTCATTTTTGATTAAGTGTAACTATCACGTGCACCACTTCATCTTACTGTTCACACGATTTTATAAAGAGTGTGGGACACTCATACGCAAACTGAGCGGAATTATTGTTCCGCTGCACGATGCCCCATGGCATCGAGTACTCTGATGGTTCCGGTACCAAACACCCCGAACGAGTGCAACTACGTACGACGGAAGCAACAAAAGATTAGTCAAGTACTCAGGTAGGAAGGATGGGATGGTTGGGGTATTTAGCTAGGAGGGACAAAGCATGAATAAAAAATGGGGGGAACTTCTTGTTTTTTAGAAATCCGTGAAACACAGCCGAGGAGTCGGTAGCGTTAAAGCAGTGGCACCAAAAGGAGACCTTGAGAATATTAACGCCACTCTTACGACTAGGCTGTACGCTAATGATTGAACTAAATTGGAAAGGCTTCGGCAGATTAAGAAAAATGCATAAAACAAAACAATACATTCCATACTCTTACCTTGGGTAAGTATATTGCCTGTCTTGTTTTCATAAATTGCGCCTAAATTGTATAATTTAACGCAGTGTACGTACTGGATCATACAAACATTGATCAGGCTCATCATAGCAAACATCGATAAAGGGAAACAAAACAAAAAATTTTAATTCGGACTCAAAGTCGTTATGGAAAATAATTAACAAAGAATAGGATAACAAACATTGGATTGTAGCTGTTCGCATTACCAAATAAATTTACTTTGCTAGACGACGCAGTCGATCAAGCCATCATGTCTTTTACACAATTTCTTCTTGGTTATTGATGTTTTCAGTACCAGAATTTCAGATGTTAGTAGATTGTTTAGGGGAATTGCAAGGTGCTGAATTATTGCAACAAAACAAACGCAGACTAGTATCTACCTATGCACAGCCACACTGCTAGGCCGGAAAGCTAGGCACCTTAACACAAATATCACAATCGTGAACAAAAAAAAAAGTTTCATAGTAATGCTTACTCGCATACGTTATTCTTGCCCCTCCGGGCAAACACATCAGACTATATACACTCAGTTCTTTTTTTTTTTCGCGTTTTCTTCTGCGAGGCTGATCCTGAAGAAGCGAAACCGAATGCTGAAAAGCGAGTGCATCTGCCAGTGACAGTGCGGCGACAGGGAAGACTTCGACACTAGACACCATCTGCGCGACTCAGCGTAAACAACAGTCCCAACGGTTGAGACGTGCCGCTCATGAGGAAACACAGTCTCCTTCTCCGCCCCCCCCCCCCCCCATTCCCAATTTTGTGTAGTCTCGCTTTATTTTTCTTCGTTGACTGTAGTCATCCAAGAAGTCCCGCACAACATCTAAAATTGCAGTTTGGGTGCCACGTCTGGTCAGCGTACTGATATATAACCGATTCGCAACAACGTTGAAGATTATCGCAAAAGTTTCAGAAGAGCAGAGAGATGGGCGGACACTAAAGCTAGTTGTCACGTCCATCGCTTCCATCCTTTTTCGCTTCTTTTGTACAAAGCTGCACCCATCGTTCTCAAGCGTATCTTTTAGACATCTCATGCCTTTCTGTTTTTGTGGTGGGTCCCTCGGTGAAATCAACAGCAATGGGGACTGTCGACCAAGCTGTTGAGGGGACACTCGATGCCTGGTCGGGCGCGTGTGCTGAGGTAAGCAGTGGCAGAGGCTCTAAGCCATGTGCCTTCGACGAGGGAGTTCCTGAGTGCGCGACGGCTGTCGCTCTCTCTGCAACGTGAGGAGCATAACTAGGGCGTGCTCAGGAGCGAACAGAAACCCTGTTTAGCAAAAAAATGTCGTCCTCGCCAATTCTCGGCTGTGATAGTGTTGCTTCGTTGAATCCGACTCTTTCTACCTGGTCTCTCTTGTTGTGGTTTGCGTGATTGTTGCTTTTTCGTGTTTTGTATAGCTTTAATCGGGTATTTTTTATATCTGCAGACGAACCTGAATCGCCGCCGTCAACTCTCCAGTGTTCTTTCGTATGTGCTTATACTCGGCAATGAAGGGGGCCGGTTGGGCGACAGGAGACACTTCTGCTAAGGATTTCGTTTAAAATGAGTAAAATGACAAAAAAAAATAATTTCACCAATGTAAGGCTGAAAGGACTTCCCTCCGCAGGAGCGTTGTCGGCAAACCTTTCCGCAAATGCCATTTGATCTTTTGTTTGTTCCGAGCGGTTGAGTTTTCGCAATCCACCAGCCGGAGCAGACGGACTTCCATTAAGCTCATTGCGTTTAGATAGGATGCGGTTTTCGTTCAGCTGTAATAGAACGGCGGTTACGCAACGCAACATTATGCACCATTCCAAAAGCCATGATCCTTAGAGCCTAAAATATCTGTTACAATAGCTGTTACATGTGGTCGTCGAAGTTTGAAAGCCTAATACGGGTAAATGGCAACGACAGGCTGTGATACCACTGACTACGAAACCTTGGAACCACAGCCTCTAACTCAACAGAAAATAGTTCCGCCAGTCCTGACCTCAAAAAAGAAAAAAAAATCATTACCACGCCAACTCAATGCTCTAACGTAACACAGATGACATACAGAAGCATTAAGTGATTGGTTTTCTTCTTGAGGTTGTCTTACCTACCTCTTTATTACCAATGCGAAATGTGAACCAGCTAAACTAAGTAAGGTCGCCTCTTAATTCCATCGTTATGATCTAAATTAATCGTAATTTCGTTCCCAAGCCTTCTTGTCAAACTGTAGAGTCTAGAGCGAAATTACTTGGACCTGTAGAGTGCATCTTCAGCACTCCCAAATCAATGGTCAGTGATGATTTTACGTTTAATTGACGAAACTATATCATACTCCCTATAGGGCGACCCACCTTTACATCTGACCTCATTTTGCACAGAATGAAAAATGATAAGCTGCTGTCCTTACGTTTCAGTGCTTTAAATAGTAATGCAAAATGTCACAAATCCTGAGAATGGCAATGAATAGATAAGGAACAAGAGAAGAATAATGCGCAGAAGAACTGTGAAACTGAAACTAGCAAAAAAAGAGCAGAGATCCATATATTTTCCGAGGGCCTATGTTCCAAAATGGGAAAGAGGTCGACATTCAATAAATGGTCCGTGATCCTCCGTAGATACTCCGCCAGGATTAATCTATGGCGTCGGAGCGAGCGCGTGTACAGCGCCTCGATGTTCTCTTTAGTTTTCTAGCTTTAGCTTTAGTTCCTTTTTGAATATTTGAGCGAGCGAGCTTGCAGACTTCGTACACAGGTTAGATCATATGTTTTCACTCCTGGCTCCAGCACCATCGAGGAATGAGAGAAAGCGCGTGGACAGAGTGCGTTGTCACATTGTCACCAAAGAAAACGTCAACAAAGAAAAAAATGTTTAAGTAGCAGGGCAAATAAGGGCCTGACATTCTTTTCAGAGTAAAAGGAATGCTGGCTCTCCATTTATTAGTGCGTTTCTGCCAGTGGCGGTCACAGAGAATGGTTGTGAGGTTGGCGGATTGACTTGTATAGCAAAAAACGAATATTAGTATTGAATTACTTTATTACTTTGCAACCATACTTTTCGTTTTTACAATTTTTTTACTCTTTGTTTTTTTTTTACATTAAATGACGAACGGCGCAGATGGTCGTGTCTCGTCGGGGCGTCGGGAGATCGTGTCTCCTTGCCTAAAACTTTTTATTGGAATTTTATTATTTTCTTTATGCAGACATATGGGTGCTGTGCAGCCACTTAGACATCTTCCAGTACTCCCACGTGAACGGTTCATCTGCACACTGATTTCGCAATGCTTCCATAACTTCGGAGATTTCAACCGAGTCAAATGTTTTTCGTAATCAATGAATGCTATGTATAGGGGTTGGTATATGCCGAGTATTTTTCTAACAGCTGGTTGATAGTACGAGTATGAGTGATAGTAGAGTGCCCTTTCCAAAAGCCTGCTTTTATTCTCTATGTTCATTAAAGTTTAAGGTGGACCTAATTCTATATGTAAATTTGGACTGTTTGTCAGAGAATGCTTGTGCCCTGCAGCTCGATCATTCACACAGTTTGCCCGATGTATACCTCGCCACAGGTTAAGAGGATTTGGTAAACAACCACGGTTACACATTTTACGTACGGCTTGACATACTTTATAGACGACCCTTGTTTTCAGTTGTCATGGCCCGTGACTCGTGCGCTCATGTTTGTCAATTTTCGGGGAGGACAAAACTATTCTGACACTACAAGCGTTCTCTGACAAACGGTCCAAATTTACATCTACCGCCCACTGCCAATCGTGCGATTTTGAGCCAAAATGTGAAACAAAGCTCACAGAAAATAGGAATTTAAGCAGGGACACTCTCGCCCGTGAGTTACTCGAAGCTTCTCATATAAAAAAGGCTGGGATCGCAATGTGTCAGTGACACCTCAGTATCACTATTTAGTGGCGAAAGTCGTCTTCTGAATTTTGTTTCGATAAGGAAGGCCTAACGTGACATACATACCTTGCTTACCGTGTGGGAGCATTTTTTTTCTTTTTTGAGCATGGTTCAAAATGTTTCATTATTTTGGTCATTTGAATAAATTTCATTTTGTTGTTTCAAAAAAGAAGTTGGAGTCAGTGCCTGTCCGGTGTGTGTGCGTCTCTGAATTTCTTAGCGCTGTGGAATCTTTCCTTTTCTGTGATATATGCGCCAGCTAGCCCAGCAACTGGTTTTACTGTTTATGCAATTCCATCAATGCTCGAATTGTTTTTGTTTTTTTAATCCGCTAGAGAATTGCGCGGCACCGGGGTTCGAACCATGGTCGTCTTGCACATGTTTTACCTCTACGCCACCGCTACTGTACGAGCGTATTGAAGAATAAATGGTTTAATTACTGTTTCGCACATTATCTGCCAGTGTTTTATTCAAGGCAGTTGCGCAGCTCACCTGTCTGTATTTTTATGCAAGGCGGAATAAATGAATTGGAATTCAGATTTCTCAAGCCAGTTTCGAAACTTTATAATTTTACCGAAATCCTGTGGTGATCTGGTAGCCATAATATCATCGAATTCTTTGTGGAATTTTTTTCTCTCAGAATACGTAAAATTTACCTAGCGATGGCGTCGCCACGTAGGTGGATGATACGGTGCGCCACAAAAGCATAAAATCATTCGATGCCGCTGAAATGTGAGACGATGTTTATTTGTTTTGTTTTGTTTTTTATCGCAGGGCCAACTTTCTCATCAGTGGTCGCAATGTTCGTGGCTACCACGGTGTCAACGTTGCCCTGCACTGCGCATGCTCGGCCCTGGTTGCGATCGTGGCCCGCAGCGTCTTGCGGATGCCAGCTCTGCAGGCGGCTCTGTCCGCTGCTCTCTTCGCCGCTCACCCTGTGCACACGGAGGCAGTGAGTTCTGCGTCATTTTCCTCTGCCCGTGCAAAGCCGTCTATTGTAAGTGACAGTGCAGTGGACACCTTTTTCAGTGCAATCAAACACCTTTAAAGCTGCAGTATAAAGCGTAACTCATTAGAGATTGTATTAAAGCTTTCCTTTTTGTTTATTTAGGTGCCAAATAAAGCGCACTTATTTGAGGAACATAGTAAAAATCTTGATTTATTTCTATCTCACGGTAATTTTTTTTTTTTTTTTTTAAGTAGCAAACCAGGGCGAATATTCAGTATCTTTATTGATCTAGTGTAAATAAGTATTATGCGGACTGCTTCGTTCGTCTCATCTCATTTTTAAGGTTTGCTATAATAAGTGGCTAAAACAAAATGCTGAGAAGTGCATTAAAGCGAATGATACTTGAAATTCTGGGGGATCGATCGAAGTGGCGCAGTGGCGTCCGGCTTCAAGTTATTGCAATGCCGCAATAGTGGCTATTTGGTTTTCCACATCATTATACAACCCCGTTGAAATATAACAAAACTTACACCAAAGGACAAGGACAAAAAACAAGTAAAGAGCGCGAACTTTCAGCTGTTTATTCGTTTTGCTCCTCAGTTGTATATGCACATAAAAAAGAAAAAATGCACAAAAGGTAAGAAAGGTTTGATAAATAGCTATTCACGTAAAAAATCAATCTCACTCTGCGTCAGCACTATCGATGGATTACTAACGCCTTCCATAGGATCGACTCGTGCCATTGCATATGCTTCGAAAATTAATCTTTTATTCCGGTCTGTGAACCATCTCGAACCTTGGCTCACATTCCTTGCAACGGGCTACATGCTTGCCGAGATTGGTCTGACTGTTGGTGTTGGTGCAGTTATGTTGATTTTGCCAAATCCTGTGTTTATGAATCTTTTATGCTCGTTACCTGTATTCTGTCCTGGTCCGTTGGTGTTAGCTTTGCGTTAAATTTAGCACTATAGTATATTGATCTATTTAAGTGATTTATTTTTGGCGTCTTCGAACCATCTTCTTTCGATCCACTAATCCTTTCTGTTGCGTACGCATATGGCCGGAGTCAGAGAAGCATTAAAAGCACATATAATCGTAGAGAATTGCATTCCTATCACTTCACAATGTCGTGAAGTAAGCTCCCTATATTCATACAGCTGCGATGACTGATGGAATAAATTGTTTCTTGGGATCCTTGGTTTATAACTAACCCACCAATTCTCTTTTGCCATTATCTCCAAGTGCATTATTTCCCACTTAAGGACAATTTGTACTTTTTTTTTAAAATACTGAAGTTTCATTTTGTCGCGGTATAAAATTTTCACTTTTCTTGTCATGGAGGCTAAACGCGTCGTTTCGCATAGGAATAAATATTTTGAACAGCAAATCGTGTTATGAAACATGGATTGTGGCCTGCCATGTCCCATTTTAACACTAGTGTAGCTTGTATCTCTCTCGGGTAAAAAAATACAAAACTGCACTTAATAAAGGTTGAGAGAAATTATAAGTGTTCATCTGGCTGTAGTAAAGACGTTCCTAGTATTTAGTTCGCAGCAAAATTTTCTGGTGTACGTTATTCAATTTGTCTTAAACGCACCGCAGTTTCGCGCTGCTCCAGAGTTGTGTTCATCATCATCCTCAGCCTGACTATGTCCACTGCAGGGCGAAAGCCTCTCCCATATTCCTCAAATTAACCCGGTCCTCTGCTAGCTGCATCCACGTGACCCCTGCGAACTTCTTAACCTCATCCGCCCACCTAACTCTGTGCCGCCCCTTGCTACGTTTTCCTTCCCTTGGAATCCAGTTTGTTACCCTAAAGGTGTATCCACAAGACATACCACGGACCTGTTTTCGTCCGCGGACGAAGCGTCACTTGACGTCCACTTCCGGTTTATGAGGTCCGCGCCAGGTCCGCGGACCAGAGCGGGCGAAAATGGCTGGGCATTTTTCTCGGATCGCAGACCACGGACCTGGCGGCGTCTGTGAACAGAGGGGGCGCGTTTGCGCTCGATTAAAGCGCATGGGCTAGTCCACATCAACAAAGTTCACTTTTAGCACGTCTTGAAGAGCACCAAGTAACATAGGCAGTGTCTAGAGTGGCGTAAGACGGTGTCTTTATGCAGTCTTCGAGTACCGCGCACCACAGTACGTGCTGCACTATACGTACTGCTTGTCCCGTCACGTCCCGGACAACTCTTTTACAGCGGCGTGTTTAATGAAAAGTGTCAAAATACATCGGGCCCCAGCTACATCGGGCCCCAGCTACATCATGAAAGAGAAGGTCCCAAATGAACACGTGCAACGCCGAATGCCACGAGTTTGCTGGAGCGGTGCCGCCGCAAGCGCGGTGAACGACGGCGCACTGGCCGCATCTACTCGCTAGTCGTCACTAAACCTAGACTGTTTCGCATCGAAGCTACCGCGAACGATGCTTTCGATTCGACCAGCACTGTTGTAAATGGCCTGCCCAGTGAAAAAAAAAAAAAAAAAAGAGAGAGAAAGAGGTCTACTGACTGTTTTCTAAAAAAGAAAAAACGAAAAAAAAAACGGATATGGCCAATATGAGCGAGGCCTTAGCAGTGGAGATAGCGTACAAGAAGGCCGGGTGAGCCGGCGCTGCACATGCGGCAGCTGTTATGCAGAAACTTGCTTGTTATCACAGCGATCCTCACGAAGTGGTCAGTTCGGATACGCCTTCATGTCAGGCTAATTATTCTAGAAAAGACTATTTCACTACGCACGTTGGCGCAAGGTATATACATATAAGGCGATGCTTGAGCGCGCTATTCTCGCCCGAGTCGGACGCAGCTCCACGCACTGTGTTATAAATAATTAGAATATTTGTAACCGCCGCTTCGTTATGCTGATCGGCTAAGGGGCGCGGTTGCGAGCTGTGCAGCAGGGGTGAACTGCTATTCGCGTTAACTGCGGTCAAGTTCGATCCACAGTTTCTGCATATGTTGATGTGGTCTTTATCACCTTCACCTTTGCGTTTGGAATTGAACGGATTAAGTGGAACGCTGTCAACGTAGGTACGTTGTTAGCGCTGCACAGGTGCTTCCATGTTTATGTGAATCCCCTATAGACGAAGGCCGTACCTAAATATTGCCCAAATGCAGGCCAAATTCGGCATTGTCAAACAATGTAAAAAAAAAAACGGAGGCAGTGTCGAACGAGCGCATCGCGAAACGGCGAAGTAAATTGCGTATCCTTTCGGCTGGCCCCGTGGTCATGCTTGTCGGCTGCTATTTTGGCCCGCCGTGTGGATGCTGTCACAAGTCGGACCTAGCCGGACCGTGCGCGGTGGAGACCATGTGACCGGTCCGCGGCCCAGTCCGTGGTCCGTCGTGTGGATACGCCTTAAGCAACCATCGATTATCCTTTCTTCGTGCTACATGTCCTGCCCATACCGATTTCTTCTTCTTGATTTCCACTAGAATGTCAGTACTTGAGTTATTTCTCTAACCCCTTCTGCACGTTTCCTATCTATTAACGTTACCATAATGTTTTTCCCCAACTTATTCATCGCTTTTGGCACCTGTGGGAATGACTAAGAATGAAAAAGCAATGAATAAGGGCGAAAGGGAGTCTCAATTCTCAAGTCGAGCCAACATTTCGACAAGGGGACTTGTCTTCGTTTGGGCTCAGACGAAGACAAGTTCACTTGTCAGAAGGTTGGCTCGGCTTGCGAAGTGAGGCCATAGTGAGGCTCCCCCTCAACCCTTGTTCAGTGCTCTTTCACTCTGTGTAGCCATCTTCTTTCTCTCGTTCTATACCCTAAAGGTAAATAAGTTATTCTGGAAGCCAAAATCCGCGCCAATAATGTCGATGTGGAGGTGATGGCAGCAATGGCGTCCGGAATGCTGTCCCAAGCGATAGCTGTCCGGGGAAAAAGTGAACAAAGAAGCGTAACGTAGTGGTTGTAAAGCTATCGTATTCCACAATTCAATTGCCCCAGCAGCGAATCGAATTCGAAAATATAATTTTTGTCTCACCTTCCTAAATTTTATTTTATTCGCATTATTTTCTGTCTTTAGTAGATTTACTGGGGGAATGCTATACAATGATGAAACCACTCGATATGGCTGTGAGCGTTTGCGTCAAGAAAGCATGTCAAATTGCACCATCATTCGTTTCAGTGGCATCTGAGCATTGAGCACGCAACGCGTTTTGTTCTTCTACAGAAGCAGTGCTGAAATTAAACAAGTGACATACATAACTGCAGCTATGTATGTCATTACATCTTTACAGGTAATGATATCTCCCTGCTGAACTGCTGAACAACTCTTCGAAACACTGTATTGTACTATTGTACTACATAAGTAGCTGATATCTCATGTTCGTCCAGATCTTTCGATTGATCGGTGGTTACTGTTGCAGGTCGACAATTGATTCAGCTACCTGTAAACTACGCTTATTCTGAACAAATAAGGCTGATACACTGGCGGTTCTGGGGAGCCTGCGTTTGATTATAACCTACCGGCATGAATTGCGGAAAGAACCGAACAAAGAGTAAAAGCACTGCTTCTAAATTATTCCTCCTGAAGGGCAGTGCCCCACTTTTGCTTCATTGTGTCGGGTTAAGCAGTTTTCGTTTGTCTTTTCAATAGTTATACATATAACAGCATCCCCACGAAAATCAGTTTGCTCGTAGGCAGATTTGAGTCTGGTCTTCCAGGAATGTGCGTGATCTATTTATACCGGACTTAAATTGCTACAAAAGCCCTGTTTTAAGGTATTTATAAAATTTCGCTCGTCCACACCGTGGCATTGGCTACTATATTAAGATGAATACTAAAGAATCGCAATTTGCATAAACATTTGCCAGTTACAAAGAAATTAATATGGTATAAAAAAAAACCTTATTAATCGTACATCCCCTTGCGCAGGTGTCCAGCATAGTGGGTCGCGCTGACGTGCTGTGCTGCCTCTTCTTCCTCCTGTCCTTCCTCTGCTACCACAAGTAAGTGGTTCTCTATAGATGTCGAAGGTGTGGGAATTAATAATCTATCACTGAAGGAAGAGCATGGTTTAAACTGCTGTCTATGATGTGCTCCTCACTCAAAGTAGACGACCTGAGACGCGAATTCGACTGCCTTTAGGAATTATTTAGAGCATTATTATTACATGAAAGCTTATTACTGCTCGACTAATGTGCCGTTTATAGCTGTAATGCTTGGTAGCCGGTAGGGCGCAGTCGTGATAGCGGAATTGTTTTGAGCAGCGGAAAAAGTACTAGATATAGAAAAGACTACAGACAAGCGGCAAGAATCAAGAGGAAGGCGCTCTGAGTTCGTGGGGCAAACAACCATTTCATCATCGCTTTGCGGAGGACCTCTTAAAACCAATGAAGCATAAGAAATACTTTTGTCAGAGAAGAGAATGACAGTTTCAGTTACAAGCCGATACTTACGTCGTCTACTCCTCAGCTGTGATTCCTGTTTCCAGGTAGACTGCTGTGGTAGTTCACAAGTATTCTGGATCTCCCTCAGCAGTCAAGCATTGACAGTCGTGGTGAAATAAGCACTATTGAAATACGCTGGGTTGATGCGACCGTTCCTCAGAGCTAAAGATATGGCAGGAGAGAGACTTAGTGCACCAGTGGCTGATTTCTGCATGTCAGCTTCGACAACCGCTGTACGTGGTCGTCACTGCGCGTGTCCTCGCGGAAAGATGATAGCGCGATGTGTGGTGGTGTCACAGGAAGGAGGGGGTGCGTCAAAGCCTGCGCCGGAAAGAAGACCGGGTTGTCTCGTTATGTTGTCGACATCCGAGGGCGCGAGGCCCCCTGTGAACCGCGCCATTCAGATGACAACGGCAGCGCTTTGGAGTTTGGCCTGGGCAATCTTGCTAATGGGCTCCAGGGAGCACCGCTGAAAGCTTCGCACGCTCTTTTGTGCTGCTGCTGCAGAGCTCGCATCGTGGGGGAACGCAAGCGTCTACCTGGCGCCGTTATGTCGCTCGGGACCCCACAGAACCACTTGACGCCTGGAGGGAAATATAAAAATGCGTGCAAATAACTAAACGATATCTATGGAAACACTGGAATAGCGACACGTAGGCCGCTATTGAAGGTGCCTAAAATATGGTACTGGGTACACTCTCGGAGAGCGCTGCACCAGGAAATAGGACTGTGGCCTTTGCCGGATAGCACGAGCTTGGCTAAAGTTTAAATATCCCCGAGCTATGTCCACGCCTTCAAATGATGAACAAATGCAATCACGATATGACATTCAATCATCGGGACGCATCCCAGTTTCATTGGTCATCTGGAGTCAGCGCTTTACTGCTTGTGTGTCCTTTCCTGGGCTTCGTGGGCTGTCGAGAAAGTACAACTCAGGTGATCACACATTTGGTGCATTGTTCGTTCCACCGCGTGTATTACCTGTGCACGGAAGTCGGAAAGTGGATATTTTAGCGCGTTTTTATTGCGCACTAGCCAATACTTTAAAAGCACTGTATAGTGTGCAAGATGTGCACACAGTGTGCTTTAGCACAACTTGTAATTCATTATATTTTTGCTTTGCCATTTAGGAACCCTATGGCAGTGTGATCAGCCGGGCTGGCTTTTAATTAACGCAAACATTACATGGGAGATGGAGCCTCCCCTTGCCATGTGGCCTGGCAGACAGTGCGCGGGATTTGAATAAAGCGATGGCTCGGAAAGTTCAATTTGTGCAGTAATTTAAGAACAGTTATGCCCCAAAGTGTCTGGTGGCGTCAGAAAAGCGGTGAATGCTTGTCTGCAAAAGAACGTCGCTGTGACGGCATGACATCAATGACATGCCAAGACTGCGAATATTTTGCCACGCTTTTAATTGGTATGCGCACCATTTATTAATGCAATCGTGGACGTGCTGGACATACGGGCCAGCGGACTGTGTTTTGTCAAGTATGCGAAGAAGCTTCGCAAAAAGTGGCTGCAGGATCCAAAAGTTCGAAAAACAAATCGCTTCGAGAAAAAGTCGCTACCAGACGATATCAATGAAAGAAGCCTACTCTCGTCAGCTGGAACAGCCGTCGGAGCACGACTGCATTCTGAGAAGGAGTAAGCCAGTACAGGTATGCTTTAGACAAAAGTACCCTCGACCTGGCCGTGTTTGTCCTCTCCTTGCTGTTGCTGCTCTTGCAGAACGCAAAGGTTGGACACATAATTTGTCACCTAAACATTGTCATTTGTAAACAGGGAAGCTAATGTGAAGGGATAATATGAATGTCATAATAATTATTCCAGCCGGACTACCGAAGGGGGATTAAATGCCGCGCGAAATACTAACTGTTCGCACGTGTGATCCAAACGATCGGGTCGATATGAATGTCTACAGGTGTTCTGGAATCGCGCTTAGAACTCGCAGTATGAGCGGACAATCTCCCGAAGGGTGCTCGGCAAAGCAGGATGAAGTAACAACGTCTTTTGCAACCGATAGTGTCTGCAGACAGCAGCTTTAGCCAGCAAAAAAAAATAGATGTTCTTTTGCAACTGTGATTTAAACTTTTAGGGACTCGAAGACGGAATGTTTCTGAGAACTGAAAAAATTAAAACGATAAAAGTCAGCATGTAGCAAAGGCCCAAAGTCCTTTCGAGCGAAGGCAGCAACCAAGAATGGCACAGCAAAGCCTCCGGCGGCATTTGACGGTACAAGATTCTTTTTGTCTTTGGTACGTTCGACTGGGCCCCCTGCGAGGTGGGTCTCAATAGCGCCACTCGCGGCAGAAAATGCCATTTATCTTGGAATTCGCTCCACGCTTCATTTTCTTGAAAGCTTATACTTGCACTTATAACTAAAACCTCTAATTAGCTAAAATGTTTCATAATTTTATACGTTATCTAGAGCATTCGAAAGAGAGGAACAGGTTTCCGCCAGAATGCACCTCATGAGCACTGATTGCAATTGACAGTGAATAGGCATATGTTAACAGAAAGGGGTGATACGCCCTCCACCCCCCGATTCGGGCGTGACAATCGGCTTCCAGCGAATACGTAGACAGGGATTTGATAAGCCACTCATGTTAATTTTACTTTCGATCCTTTGCTGAGAGCAGTTAGCGGCGCTGGTATAGGTTGTGTTTCTCAGTCTGCTATATTTCAAAGGAGGACGCGGCCTGCCCAGGATGCCCCCGTGTGACTTGTTCTCGGCGTTTTATCAAGTCCAAAGCCTTCCTTGCCTCATGATTCGTGTAACCAGAACACTTCCTCCGCACTTGTCAATCATCCAGAGATCGATAATAAGAAATTAAATCGCTGATAGTAATCCTGATAACTATATACTGATTATTCATAGTCACAAGTAGTCGTGCTTAGTCATAGTCATATTGTTATTCATGATAAGTCAAATTCATTGTCGTAGGGATGCTACAGTGCCTGAGGTCATAATCGCTCAATGCAGATGGCGCCATGGCATAATCGGACATGTCAGAACACACCAGACATTTGTGGAATTTATGTACAACAGAAGGCCATAGAAGTTTTGACACACGGGCTCAACCTGACCAATAACAGAAGATAAATGATTTCACCTTGCCGCATTTAAGGAGACAAGTGCTCCCCCCCCCCCTTCCCCCAGAAATATTTCTTGCTGCCGCGCATTCCCCACTATCTGCATTCACTGACAGCTGTCTTGACTCGGATAAAATTGGAATGAGCACAGAACTCGGATAATCCTGCACAGCGCGGCTTCTCTAATTACAGGGAACTTTCAGAAAAGCCTGTTTATTTTATGGAAGGTAACTTGAGAGCGCAATCTTTTGGCACATTATAAGGTCGCACAGTAGTAATAAATAAAGCTACAGATCATCTCTCGAGACACCTTTACTATCTTGCATTTTGTTTTTACACCAACGCCCCCCCCCCCCCTCCACCCCACCGTCTTCAGTTGGCTTGGTCTGGCTGTCTCATAGAGTTTCTTACTCTTACCTAGAGGGAAAGCTGTGCTGCCGTCTATGGGCATTTACATGGAGTTTCCAGACGGCCAGTTCAGCCACCATGGGCGCTCAAAGCATCATAGGCCGGAGAGCTACCGAGTGCAGAACTACAACTTTTGGCCAAAACTAATGCAAAGATAAACGTTGTTCTATCGTAAATAATGTCCTAACATTGAATATTGTGACTATAAATTACAAAAAGAGAGAGAAACAGCATGCCAGTGTGAGATTTATCCAATACAAGCGATGGCTCTTTCTCCTATTGGCTTAGTTTTGAGCAGCACAAATACCAATATTTCGCACTTAATAGGCAAACTTGGAAATAAAAAAATGTTACGAAAATATTTATGGTGGTGCAATCACTTAAGGAAGTTTTTAGTGGCATTTCGGTAGACAGAAACCATTTATTGGCGACGTCTGGTTTTGCGCCTTCGCTACTATGGCTTTCGCGGTCTATGTACGCACCTTCAGATGATGATGATGACGAAAAAGAAACATCGCAGTAACGCCACTCCACGTACCCAAGAAAAACCGACTGTCCCGCGACAAGTAGCACACCGGCCCATGATTGTTAGCGCGCCCATGGTGGCTGAAGTGCAGCGCCCTCAGCTTTCCCTCTAGTTAGTGTAAGGAACTCTATGGGCTGTCTTATCTATTCGGTGTGCGAACAGGATAAATGATTCAAGCTAAATCTTGGGAAACAAATACAAAGGTTAGACCACACAGTGTTATAATTCCATAACAGCATCGGTTATAATACTCCACAGCTGTGTCAGGTTCAAATAATGCCCCAAAACCTAATTGTGCAGCTATTTTTGGCATAATGTTTTTTTTTTTTTTTCGAGGCCGTTGCAGTCTTTTTATGCCACTGTTTTAAACATGTTAATATAGATGACCAAATGATCTAATGAGTGGCACGATTAAGATTATTTATCATGAAGTCGCACCGAAGAGTTAAGGCTGGTCTGAAAATTAGTTTACTGCGTTATTGAAAATTTCGCCAATAGATAGCAGACGACTACAATATCGCCGAAACGACATCTTCAGATATAGCGAATAGTATGATGAGATCACACAGTGTGTGAAAACGTCTACGCTTATAAACTGCGCACTAGTAAAACATGGGATTGTCCAGACTTCGTTAACATCAATTAATCAGTGAAATTTATTTTTCCAGAAAGCATGTTCTAAAGGCCCCGCTTCATGGGGCGCACGAGCGAGGCGCCGACACGCCGAGTGCACGCCCTGACAACGCTGGAAAAAGTACGCATCTCTATGGAGCATATCTGGTGCGCGCGCGCAACTGTGTCGATCGACTGTGCACACATCTCTACGTACCGCAGACTGATGTCAAAAAAAAAAAAAAAGAAAGAAAGAAAAGATCGCAGAAACGACGTGAAAGGCTGTTCCGGAATTTACGAGAACTGCATCTTCTGATTGGTGCACGCCAGCCAAAAACTGGCCAGTCTCTTCCTACACCAGAGCGAGTACGCAGCGAGCGCCACGGAAATATCTGACATGGAAAGATATCTGCTCAGCGCGCCCCAGCTCTTGCCTGGCTCCTCACGCATCCGCAGACCGACTCCAGCATACGTTCGTGTACAGCCCCCGTTCGTGCGCATAGGTGCACCGCTCGTGCGCCCCATGGAGCGGAACCTTAACAGCCTGGAAAGAATTTGTTCTCCAAATCTTATGTGAGCGGCCGCACACACATACGCTCTCTGCAAGACGTCCGGAGTATCGGATTAGCCGCTTAGTGCCGTTGAAAAAGGCTACTACCGGATGCCTACTCTCCGGAAGAGCGTTCTGCAAAGCTTTCGTCTCATCGGTGAGAAGCATGCTAATCAGTTCATAAAATGAGGCAAAAAAAGCGCTCAGGTCGGGGGAGAACTTCAATTAAGGTAGGATGCTCTATGCATTTTTAATAAAATAAAGGTATAGTGTCATTATATGTATAAAGGCCATGCGGCAATAGAAGGTCTTCGTGGCAGCAACAAAATCCACATCCATGACAGCCTCCGGAGTAGGTAGTGCTACGCTTTCAAGATAAATTTTTACTTCTTATAGATATAAAATGATATATAAGAGCCTAAGATATATCTTTACTTCTTTTCTTCCTTTACTTCTTTTTTTTCAGGGCTGGGCATAATAGCACGTGGAATATTGCTTTATAATAAGGATATTTATGTTATGCACCTCAGCTTAAAATGCGCAAGACCCCTAAAGATGAGCAGTGAGTTTGAATGTTTTACCAGGTTTTACGAAACGAGAGAAATTTTCAACCCTTTGACCAACGCACGCCTCACGATTAGTTCTTATCCGTGACAATAAGCCGGCGCAAAAAAAGAACAAATCCTTTCTACAGCGCGCGTCACTTCCAAGCGCACATCACTGAGTGGTCGCTCATTCTTTTTACTGGTGGTTTAAACACACGGAAAAGTCTGGAAACTGCGTTATCTTACTACATTTAATTACGTTAACTGGGGATATGGTCTGGGGCCGACTATCGACGCCATATAGGTTCTGGCACACTTACCTTTCTACACGTAGTGCCTGTTCGTAAGTAATTTCTGTAAAGATTATTCTGGTGTGCGCCACTAAAATAACTAGCTTACGTAACTGCAAGAAAACAATAACACAAGACGACAAAACCAGTGAGAATCTGGGCACATCCAAGGCTTTCTTTTCATTTCGAAGGTAGGAGAGGTCTCAAAGGCATCGTAGTCATGGGAGCAGGCTTGAACGTCTTCAATGCTGCCGCTTCTGCAGCTGCGTTGTTTCGGCAATTCTTGGTTTTCATCGTTCCGGCTTAGCTATGCGACGCGCGGCAGAGCTTCAAGATGATTGGGAAAACTGTTACCATGCTTCAAAATTTCCGGTATTAGACGCCGTTTACAGCACTTCCAGCGCCACGGACACGCCTGATGTTAGCCCATTTCATCATCATCGGTCGCATATAACTTCCTCAGGAATGCGTTACACGGGCCCATGGTGTGGCTGCGGTCTTCCTTTAAAGCGAACGCTTCATACGCTAGGTAGATCCGGTCTTGGCATGTGTTTCAATTCAACCTTCATTCCACCTTCATGGAGCAGGAGGACAAACTGTTGCTATGCGATTCAGGCGTTGGCAAAAAAAATCACAGATATTGCGCCTTTCCTTTCCTATAACAACACAATATCAGCGTGGGCCACCCATTGAACTTCAAGAAGCCACAGAACAAAGTGAGGTTATAAATGTATTGTGCCTTCCTTTCCCCAAAACATCAGACCGATTGAAGTGTAATCTTGTGGACCACCTTGGTGTCGCACCACAGGGTCATGTCATTGACCCTTTAATTTTTAGGTGACCTCTCCCTTTCCAACTTAGAGCTCAATATACTGTGAAAGAGGACGGAGAACGTGATTATTCAAGGGGTTGACTTCACATGGCGCAATCGCGCGCTGGCGCAATCGCGCGCGCGGTCACAACGTCAATAAATGGATTTACGAACAACGGACAACCTCACTTCGACTCAAAGCCAGCCATGGACACCAGTGGTGATGATGATGCCCTTAGCGCGGCGTACCAAACCAGGTAAATCGGGATATGACAATGTTTTACAAAACATAACCATGTTGTGAAGTTTTCGCAGAATACCACGTTCAACTACGCCAAACCTCTGCTCATTATTCATAAATAAGCTGCGGATATTGTATCAAGTGGGGAAAAGCAGCTAAAAATAACATGCGATATAGCACACTGCTTGTTATATTGTGACATATATGCCCTGCATCGCTGGACGCTACAGAAGACAACGATCAGCAACAGTGACACAGAAGACGACAAAGTGGTAGCAACGTTTAGTGCTAGAACAAGGTTAACGCTGTTGTGATTCTGTGCTTTGTGTGCTGCGTCAACCTGGACTAACCTTCGTGCACTAACCTTGCCATGTATCAATATTATTGACAAATGTGTATGTGGGTTCGCATAACCTAACTATTCTCATTTTTTATATCTCGGGCGTCTATATCGCATGTATTTCGGCTCTCTAAAGCAATGTTGTATTCAGCTGGAGTCATTCGAACAGCGCATTTAGAGGAATGGTCAAGTCGTGGCTTCTGATTTCTTTTTTTTTTCTTTCTCGATTTCTTGTCGCATGCAATACGGATAGTTCGGAAACATAGGGGGAGAGAGAGAGAGGGGCGAGCTCTGACAGAGGAAAAGTAGTTTTCTACGCTCTTTTACTCCGTGCGTGAGATCTGCGCGACATATCTGAGTATTTATCACTCTGCTCCACTATACTGCCTTTCCCGCCCGGTTATTCTCGGCGGCAAGTGTTTTAACGCGACGCGAGACTTAATTTTTCTTAATTTCTCGATACTTAATTGACGCGTGACTTAATTGGCGGAGTTCAATTGTGCGCCCAATTTTTTCACCCACGCAACCGTACGTTGACATCCATTGTAATAAAAACAGCGCGAACAGGAATGGATGTTTACCAACTCACCCAACAAAGTATCTTGGTAAGTCGTACGTTGACAACAGTATACGGGAACCCCTGATAACGGATCGCCGACTCTTTTCTTGCTTTGGTCTTACAAAGCGGCACATTGTAATTACGTGAAATGGTGCCACATGCACTAAGGGAGCTGTTGACATAGACATCGATCACACACGTGCAAAAACCTGCCAAAGTAGGCCAGAGCAGCTACAATTAAAACACGTACTTCTGTCATGTGCTTATTCCGCGGCGTCTCTCCGTCCATGCGGGCTGCGTTTTGTTTCTGAATAGTGCCGACCTGCTAGAGAGTTAATGCAAAAACTGTAAACGTTCACATTGTCCGCTCGCCGAGCTATCGTGGCGTTTTACATTGAGCGAACGTGGTCGCCCACTAAGATAGCGGTCATGCCCGTTTGTTCATTGTCTTCTGATGTATCTAAAGACATTTAAAGAACTGTTTTTCAGCCCTTAAAGGGCTTAAAAAGCTATATATTTATTAGAAATCGCGCACGGGGAATAGATATCTCATTAACCGTCCCCGTATTGCACAAATTTTTGAAGCGAAAAGCATCACTACGAGGGTCGGAGCCGAGCATTGCGTAGGCCGTATGCCGCGACCGAGTGACGTCACAGCCAAGGCCAGCTGCGCAGCCCCCTCGCCAAGCTGTGCCAGCGTTGCTAGAAACGCTTAACAGGTGTGCGACTCCTCCTCAGTTAAACAAAAAAAAAGGAAGGATAGTCTCATCCCAGATTCGAGCCTCAATCCCTGGGATCCCCAGTCGAGCAGTTCACAACTGTGCCGCGCCCCGGGTCGTGAAACGCTCTTCATAATTACGCTTGTCTACTTCGAGGATGATAGCGGGATTCCGCATGTGACAGATACTGCGATTTGTGCGCAATTTAAAAATAACAAAGACCAAAATAGTTAAGTCACTCAATTAGGGTGGCGTCAAGGTTGTGACGTCGCCCATCTGCCGTCAGCTATGAGAACCAAGCGGGAACGAGTGCGCTCCAACGCCGCCGGGCGGCGCTTCTTGCTTTCCGCGACTGACAGATGCTGCGCCTTTCCTTTCCTGTAAACGAATTATGGAACTCCGGTGAACTGAGACGCGCTCGACATGGAAGCCAAGGAAAGTTTATCTGCTGGTGAACGGCGCAGAAGACTGGAGAAATTAACTTCTGATCCCGAGGTAGTCACTGCTTTTTGCTACATATATCCAGGCATAGCAGAGCTAAGCCATCTTTCATTTTAAACACCCTTTCAATAGCAACAAACATTGATGCTGGTATGGAGTATTATAGGATTCGATATATACCATCGTTTACTGCACGTTTATGGTCTAGCCCCCACCCTCATCCGCTGTGCATGTGCGTTGTGTGCAATCGTGTCCACTGGCTCAGACGTTCCAATCGTGCCGAGAAACTTTCATTACAGCTGTCATCCAAAGTTTGCGAAATAATCCTACCAGTGTCTCCTGCCCGCCGCGCGTGCCTCCCTCGTAACTTCGTTTGCTCGAGAAAGCGTTCTTATAATCAAATCCTATCTTCATTGCCAACTGTTTACATAGAGGCTTCGAAAGAAGCATGGGCTCAGGCTGCGCACTACTCGCCGTTTGTGTGAGAAGCGCACGTTTTGAAAGGCTAGCCTTTTTTTCAATGACGGCACGAATCCCTGGCGGTGAAATTGAATCATTATCGCACTACATGCTTTTTGCGAAAGATTTGTTTGCCTTCCCGTAGCAGAAATTATTCGAGGCGCGAAGGCAAGTACTGAACATAGGGCTTTCCCTGCTCTGAAAAGTCAACAGAATAGTAAAAAACATAAATGAATAGTTGAAAAAAAGACACGGGAGAGAAAATCGAATTTGCAAGCCGTCTCAGATCAGCGAAGTAAGTTTTGGCATCTTGATTCGCTGAAACAAATAAAATACAATATAGAAGGGACATTTCTTCAGCGTAACCTATCATTCCTATTGAAACCATTGGCGCCGATAAAAAACATAGGGGCAGAAAATTACACAAAATTGCGGTCTTTTCACCTAATCTTAGAAATTACACTATTTACTTGCTCACAACTGGCGACAAGGTGTTTTCGCGCTATGCAGGCAGTAGGTAAACGACGTGAATGCCACAGATAATTGACATCCTTGAAGTGCTTGATCACATAGCGAGTTTTGTAAGGTGGCATGCACACGTCTTTACCGGGGGTGATACCTACGCGCCTAATTTTCCCAATATTTTTTATGAGTATTTGTATAATGCGAGAAGAAGTTTGTTGTGTGGAGGTGTCATTTTAAGGTCCTCAAATTATTTATTTTATTTTGACCACGATAAGCTGTATGCAGTGCAGCAACGCCTGCAAGTGTTTGCATAGCAGCCGCTATAGGAGTCCTTGTTGTCATTAAACATTCCCGACCAATCAATTCCAATTTTAAGAGCAATATCTATTATTGGACGAATTGCGCACAGCTAGGCACAGTAAGTTCATGACTTGCGAATGTGTCACATGACCCTATGATGGTTATAACGATAATGAAGGCATTATCCTTTAATTCAATTTGTGATGAAGCAGGACAAGGTCTTACCTATGCGTATTAATGTTTGACAAAGAGATTTCTTTTTAATGTTTTATACACTTTTTCGTGCACCTGTAGTAGCACTGCTGTAAAGAGAGCACTTGAAAAACTGTTCAAAGACCGAAAGGTCTGTGCCGTCATCGACGAAGCCGTCTCTTTAAAACCATTCCAAGCTTACGTTGTTACCTGGGAGTTGTCTGACACTGCCACTGCAAAATAAAAAATAAATGGTGCCATTACTTTTTCTGACTTCGAGCGTCTTGCGGCACCTATAAACTGTAGGACGTACGCACCAGTTCATTTAAATCTCCTTAGCTGCAGCCGCCAAACACCACAAGCATTTGTTTATGGGAAATATGTATTTAGAGCCATGAGATATATTTCCCGGTGTCTGAATTATTACCTGCACACCCTTTATGCTGATCTGATAATAGGTTGTGCTTGCGGAAAGAGAATACACGCGAATTTCCCAAAGGCACTTAAACAGGTCCGTCCCTCAGAACCAGTCCACCGAACCTATGACCTGCTTTCACTTGTAGTCGGGTCGAAAAATGCGTAAAGTGCAGAAGCGACGCCACCAATGCAGGGGTTGTTTCTTCGCACATTATCCCACAGTATACCTGTCCTTACACCCAAGGCAGCAGAAATCAGCAATACTACGAGCAGACAATTGTCACCATGGTTTTCGCTAATAACGGTTAGTCATATTCCCATGGCAGAATCGAATCCAATTACGCTGTTATCTGCGCGATAACGTATGGCGAGCCTAACCTGGCGATCTAGGTTTGCATGGTTAATCGAAATAATTTCAGGGTCTTCTGATAGATATTCATTGGCTTACGAGTGCGAAAAGTTGTGTGTTGTGTAACCTGCACAATTGCCGCCATAAGTCTAAGGTGGATCAACAGCTTTTATATATATATATATATATATATATATATATATATATATATAAGCCTAACACACCCTCACCTGAACCGCAGCAAAACCTATGGTTGCTGGCACTAAATATCATCTTGCCTTCGAACTGCAAGTGTTTTTATAACATGGCAGCTTTACTTGCCTACCCTTCGTGTAACGAGGAGCCCATAATTACTAATTTCAAGAAGCTGTGAAGGATTTGAAGAACATCCACAGTATATAATAGTCGCCTAAGATATATGCGCTGTTTATTGGCACTAGCTAGTGCCTACATAGTTATTCACTGCTTTAAAGTTATCATAGTTTATACACACGGCAATCGTAATAATCAATGAGCACAAAAAGAAAAAGATTGAACATAGTAACGTAGAACTGAAAAACAAGCATGCATATACACGAACTGCTAATCTATAAACTTCTATAGTTGAGCCACCGTAAAATACAATTCCCAGTCTGTCTTAATATCTCAGCTAACGTACTTTGTAATGCAACAGAAGTGCCACAAACTCCCCCTGCTTATTTGCCACAAGTTCTACTGCTGACGCATTTAGCGTAGTCAGCCTCCCTCAGGCAGCGTGCGCGTGCTCTCATTTCCCAGTATACCTACCCATTTCCTCACAATCTATCGCGCATGGAAGAGGCATGTCTGAGGCGGCTGTGGGTCGGAGGGGCCATTGCACCTCCATTTCGGCCCCAGTGCCGAAGTGACAAGATTTCAGAGCCGGACGAATGCCTTCACTGCGCAGCACACGCTTCCAACACCAGTGCGCACAATCTACTTGTGGAGAATGCCCTAGAAAATCGCTTGTGCGTGCTCGTGTTATTTAAAAGGCAAGCCTGTCTTACACTCAGGACTCCCAATAACAGAAACCATTTATGCTCGAAGTTTATGCAATTTTACACGTAACTGGGCTGCTTGCAATTGTATAAGGCTGTATAACGTTACCCTTTGACAGCACCGTACATGCCGCGCGGTAAATATACTGTTATAAAAAAATACTTCGACACGGAAGGTCCCGCCGTGGTGATTCACTGGTTAGGGCACGCGACTGCTGTGGCCAAGTATGCGGGATCAAATTTTTGCCGTGACGGCTGTTTTCGATGGAAGCGAAAAGCAAGACGCCCGTATTCTGTACGATGTCATTGTACGTTTAAGAACACCTGGTGATCGAAATTGCCGGGGTCCTTCACTGCGGCGTTTCTCATAACCTGAGTCGTGAAACCAAGTACACCAAAACAATTTTCTGCAAGCAAGCAACTGGGTAGAGGTTAGCAGTCACCAAGAAGCAACCATTTTGACAAGAACCATATTTCATGGATCACTACGTAGGAGAGAACAAGCGGCGCTGGAGCACATTGCGGCCGCGCCTTCGAATGACTTTCATGACGCTGAGTTGAGAATGCGTCGCACTTCAGTGACGCCGTTTGTATTGCAACTGAACGCCAAGCGCATGATGCCTCGAAGCGCAATAGCAGGCAAACGCAGTTTTTTTAGATTGCACTGAAAGCGAGAGCATGTTCACATGTGTGCGATTTTTTTAATTCGTTATTGTTTGAATGTAGGTCCAATTGAAAGACACACAAAACAAGGATAAGCATTGTACGGCATTGCAATTTGAATATCTAAATTATTTTGCGCAGGGCACTGGTGTTGAAACCACACACTGTCGCCTGGCCGGACCAAAGGGAGATTACCAAACTCACTATGGAACGAGTGTCTTCTACTGCCAGCGTTACTAATGTTTATTATGTGATACTGCACAAATGACACTAAATAAGAATGCCCTTCGCTGAAAGTGACCCTAAATACTCTTGTGGCAAGGTTATGCGCATGAAGCTCAGTGAAAACGACATGTGTGCTGATGGCGTGTTGCACTAACTACGATGTCAAAATCGAATTGTTTGCTCTGCTCTACCGTGTTGTTCGCTTTTGTTTGTTTCGCTGCCCTCAATAATAACGGCCACGGATAATGGTTGTGCTTTTCCTTGCTCCAAGCAACGGAGCGAAAGAGCGCACGTCACGCAGAAAAGGATCGAGTGCTGCACGAATCGGTCCGTCACTAATTGGAAGCAATTGTCTCCTATCAAATCCTCAGAAGAAGCCATGGCTTAACTTCGCCTCGACCGCGTTTAAATAATAAAATTGAGACAAAGTCCCGGATTTTTTCATACCGCAGCGCTCACAAAAGCACTTAAAGTACTGATATAGCATTGTCTTGTCAACTGCTTGGAGCTTCCATTGACACAAACTGCCCAACTGGTTTAATTGAAAAGTTCAGTAATTTTTAGTTTACCAGCTGCAAAATTTTTTCCAGTAAATTATTTCCGAGATAGTTCGGAATATCAATTCTTAGAAATACCTTTTTCACATATTACGCAATCTATATTTAGGAAATTTTGAGAGTTCACTTTATTACCTTGCACGTTTCAGTGTCTTTATTTTTGTACTACTTCAGTCCATACGCAATAGCAGGAAAGTTTTACGTCGATCAAAACGTGTCCGAATTTCGATCGAAACCGCAAAAGAAGAAGCTTGCATTGATGAAATGCTTCAAATATTGAAGCAGTTACCAGAAATGACGAGCTATATACATCAACAATCGCACTAACAAACGCATACTTTTGAGGAAGCAATGACTGTCAGGCAATATGCTTATTTTGAAATCCGCAGGATATCGAAGGACGGCCTTGGAAAGGAAGACCAATTCATGTGGCTGGCGGCCTGTGGGCTCCTGTCTGCCTGCTCCCTACTCGCCAAGGAGCAAGGCATCACTGTGCTGCCGCTCTGCATGGCCCTGCGGATACGCACGATTGTTCTGCACACCCCGGTCCTTCAGCAAAAGCCGCAGTGCCAGCATCACAGTCACCGGCAGTGGTATGCGCAGTCTTATTCGCTACGTGCACGTGCACATTTCATGCTTCTGAATGAAGTAATTTTGTACAAAATCATTGAAAGAAATACCCAAAATAGCCAATGAGGAAATGGGCTCTTTAAATCTTAAATCGACACTCTGGTTTGACACTACGTTAGGCATTTACATGCAATGTCGATGAGGAAGTTGCTAAAGAAATTTCCTTCACGAAAGTAGTCCATTACAAAGCTTCCGTGTATTGACGACATACGAACTATTTGATTGATATTCTTTATTTGCGGCGCTGCGTGATATTCTTTATTTCAAATTAACTGAGGCTCTGAGCAATAACTTGTCAGCAGTAACGAACTACGTGTGAACTTTCTAGCCGCGAGCTTATACTTCTGCGTTCCGGCGTTCCGGCGTCCATGTTTCATTTCTTCTGTTCACGTCTTTTAATGATGCATCGCTTGTTTCATGCCATATTACCATTTTATAGTCAGGTAGCATTTCGTTTTGCAGACGCTATCCTCCGGTCACAGCCGCACGATAAGGACCTACGGTTAAAGATTTCACGACAGCGGCATAAACATTGGTCATTGTCCTATATTTCTCGATTTTTCATTTTATGTCACGCAACATCTGAGCCAGAAGAATAAAGTACATGTTATGACTAATTTACATTTTATCGGAGTAGGGCTTCCATGGGCCTCAATGATTTGTGCCCCTAGCAAAGTAACACGGTATTCACTGTCTTAAGGATGTGCTTTAGAGGCCCAGACTTAGTGATGGGCCTGCAGAAAAGAGCCACAACATCGTTTACTAGACGCGCAACAAAAGGCAAGGAAAACGACTACCAAAGGGTTTGAGTGCCCCACTTACAAGTGCAGAGTGAATCAAGAAGCCGCGTGCTCTATAGGAATTCATTTTGGTTCACCAGTTCAGATTCAATTGATGTTTTGACTGTGGTCATCATTGGTCGATGACGGAACTTGCGGTTTGAAGCCTCCAGGGAAATTGACAGGGTGATTTACTTTGGTTACTGGACCTCTCTATATACTGAATATGGCGCAACAGTGCTTAGGCGGTGCGTGCCTACGTGTGACACTGCAGGCATACTGATGCGATGCCAAGTGATTACGAAAATGAGCATTGGCTTAAAATGGCTTCTTAAGGCGCATAGCCCAAATACTTGAAAGTAGGTTTCTACACTGAAGCAATAAATATGTCGAAACTTGGCATTTAAGCAAATATTGCGTGACTAAGACTTGGGCGAGGTATGTGAAATGTGGTTAGAAAACATCCCTCTAGAATGCAAACAGAGCGCAGTCTTTCAATGGAAAATTGATCGAATAGAAATTTGGAACAATGCCAGGCATGCGCACGTAATCTCCTAACTGCTACTCATTGCCTGCTCGCGAGATGTGCTAGGAGTATTAGGTTAGGAATAGCTGATGACAAGTGGTTATGGGCTAAGTACGTAACGAATGCATAGCTCATGCTACTAGGACTACCGTAACACGCAAACCAAAACTATGAAGCTAAACATAATGGCGAGAACAGCAGTAATGGTAAAACATCGGCATGGAAGAAGAGTCAACAACAAGCAAATACTGAAGGATGATTTTACGACTCAATATTTTCAGGTAATTCTCAGGTATTCCCATTACTAAGGTATTGTTGAACAGTCTGAGAAAGAAACAGCAGTTTAAAATAGGTAGTGAAGCGATGGAAGTGGTAAGCGATAATGTCTATTTAGGCCATACAGTAACTGCAGATTCGGACCACGAAAGAGAAATAGATAACCAGTAAAATAAGATTTGGATGGAGCGCATTAGGCAAGTATTCGCAGATTATGACTAGCAGCTTATCGGTATCGCTCAAGAGGAAAGTATACAACAATTGCATCTGACCTGTACTTAACTATAGGGCTGAAACGTGGAGGCTAATGAAAACGGTCCTACTTAAGTTGAGGACAACGCAAAGGGCTATGGAACGAAAAAATGGTAGTTGTAACGTTAAGAGATAGTAAGCACGCAAAGTGGGTCAGAGAAATAAATCATGTTAATGACATCCTAGTGGAAATCAAGAAGAAATGGGCACGGGCAAGGCATGTAGTGCGTAGAGAAGACAACCGGTGGCCGCTTAGGGTGACAAATTGGATTCCAAGGGAAGGAAAGCGTAGCAGGCGGCGGCAGAGAGTTAGGTGAGCGGATGAAGCTAAGATGTTCGCAGGGGTCAAGTGGATACAGCTAGCACAGGACCGAGTTAATTGAAGGAGTGCGGGAGAGGTCTTCACCCTTCAGTGAGCATTGTTCGGCTGATGATGATTATACTCAGTAAACTTGCAGAAAAGGCTGTAGAGACAGCTTCAAGGAACGTGAATTAACGAAATGAAAAAAAAAATATATGGCGCGTGCTACATAGAACAGCCGCCTCTATTTATGATCAATCATTTACTAACTACGGAATATCGTATTGATAGAAAGTATATTACACTTTTCGCGTGAGGAGTGAAACAAAGTTGAGCGAAGAATAGAAAATCAACTTTGCACAACGTGGCCAATTTTGGAAGGAAAGCAAACATTAAAATAAAGCAATGTAAAACATTAAACCTAGAAGTAGATCAAGGAGAATAAATGAGTCTAGTATATAGCATGAACATCAGGAGCATCTGACCACTTGTTCAATCCCATTTTATTTGGGACCATACTCTGACCCACAAGATCACAAATCCAAAACCCAACGACTAGTTGAAACGTTAAAAAATATATCCCCATCCAGATCTCTACGTTGCCCAAGCGTATATATTTTCTGGGTTTCAAACACCCTAATTGCACCTTCCAGAAAATTTTTATTTTTCGTTCTAAACCCTCCTGTTAAAACTGTTCTACCGTGCTGCTCAAACCTTAGGTTCATATCCTTTCACATCCCTAATGCTGTTATTGGCGGTCTTCGACGGCTCTGGAAGTCGAGCTTGCTTTAGTCTGCTAAGCATACTGTATGTCGAATGCTTATTCTGCATTCTTCATAAAAGTCTTTTTTAAAGATAGCCCATTGTATTTTAGGAACTGAAACTCGCAGAGAGTCAGGAGCGAGAACTACGTTATGAAAATTGCACAGATGGGACGGCCTTCACTCGAGCAGAATAGTACTGGAAACCGACTTTAAAGGTATAGGCCGAATAGTGGCAATGCCACGCCCTGATATTATTTAAGAATATCGTATTCCCGAGGAAATTGCGCAGGTTTTATGAGTAAAATAGCAAATATTAAAAAACGCAGATAAGGGGGGCCACATTGCGCACTCAAGAAACTTTTCAGCCCTTAACTGCATCAGGATGCCTCAGGCAAATGCTTTCTTCGAATGCAACGGCAAGGCTGCTGAAAGGTCAAACTGTTTCTTTTAGCCGCAGACAGGTTCCTTGTTTCAGGAAATGTGTGCTAGAAAGAAAGAACGTTATAATTAGGATTTGTTTATGGCTGCAAATTATGTGGCAGTACATTTCACCTGCTGCGGCAGCCACTAAGTGGCGAAAGGAATTTATTCAAGGCAAGCTGTCTCAATGTGCTACTATCAGTCACTCAGAGCAGTAAGCGGCCTGACAAGGCGAACTTTAGTACGAAACTGTAGCTGTACGGGCCGCAACAGCTTTGCGCCTCGCAGTGAGAAAAGCGGTCTATGCACCGTGTTTACACAGCTGTGAGTGCTTTACAGCAGAGGTTTGTTTTTTGTTTCACTTTTTATCAATTATGAGCGAAATGCGCATGCCGATATGAGCAGCATTATTACGCCATCCGACGTTTGGCGGTCTAGTTTGTTTTTGTAGCTTCCATGAACCCAAGTGGAGAAAGTGACAGAAATGAAAACATAAAAGGTTAAAGCTAGAAATAGCACGAGTCATGAAAAGGGAAAGGTTTTCTATGCACATAAAGTTCTTTACCTTACAGGGGCTTCAGTGATGGTAAAATGGAGCAGGTCACAATTAAATTGGATTCGAGATTTTTCAATCATGTCACGCTACGTCTATTTTGCATCTTCATGTCCCTGTAAGTGTATTAATTTGGACACTTTGAAGTGCAGAGAAAAGATCGAGGAAGCAAAAACAACAAGCAGTTCATTTGCAGCGCATTCCAAACTTTGAGCACAAAGGCATCTTCAGATATAAAAAGTAAACTTTTAGGCCGTTTAGTTTACGGTAAAAAGGTGAAATCTTGATTGTTCACCGAGCATTCTCACCCTACGCTATCAGTTAAATGAAGTAGTAGATGGCAATATTCCCTCATGATATCAGTTTAGATCAAATTTAATAGTGCAGAAAATGCTAAAGAATGCAACAGGACAGTGTAAGAACTCTGGATTAAAGTTTTTCTGGCGTGGTCTAGCTTTTGTTCTAAGAGTCACTAACTTTTATTTTTGGTTGGCAGCAGAAACGTAGGTGAAGTGGTACATCACGCTAGAAGAGTTGTAGAAAAAAATTCAGAATACTGAAAAAAATTTAGACTCCCTTTTTAACAGTGATTCTTTATATTGTCGAAATGCCTACTATTGATGAGACCATTCATTTTGGGTTATGGCTGCCTTGTTAACAAAGGTATGTTGAAATCGTGACGATGTATTGTTTATGCGGGTTTGCTGATTATAATGGTGGGACTGTCTTTTTTTATTACTTTTCCGCTTTATGAATTCGTGTGTTCATGAAGGGTTTCGTGATTTTCGGCTGTCCGAAAGTAGCTTATGGATTTGACACCATATATTCTCGCTATAGTAGAATAAACCCGCTTAATGGGAGCCAAACAATGCTTCATAATAACTGCTTTCGGCGAAGTTTGACGCGAGAGCCATAGGTTTTCATTTTTATCTGTATGAAGCTGCGGATACTCCAAAATCTGCCATTCCTCCTTTTATTCAGTTTCAACTTAAATATTTTCAAATTCTACCTTTAAAATCCAAGTTAGAATCATCCTTGTAAATCATGGTAAATTAACTTATTTATTCTATGTTATGCCCCTTCCGCTCTTCGCGTGCGTTTTCAATTACTACATTGTAAGCGTTTTCAGCTCGCAAATATTTCCGACCTCAGCACCTTTTTTTTTTTTTTTCGCTTATCTCTTTGCATTAGCTGTATATGATATACTGCAGCCTTTAGGAGGCTCCTGCAGTAGTGCCTCAGGGAGAGCATATAAAGGTCAGCAAAGAAAATGCAGGCACAAGATAACAGAACACCAGCAATGAACCAAATCATCGAAAACTCCTATACTCACCATGAAGGTTATATAACGCGTTGGATTTATTCCCAACATTTCACATTCCCCACACTGGTCCATTTCTTCTGTGGAGTACCCTTTATGAAACGCTGCCTTCTCCTGTGAAGGAATCAAAGTTAAGTTCTCGCGGATCCTATTAGCAGTACCATTAATAAATCTCTTTTAGGCAAAGGACGTTATCCTGCTTGGTCTCTAATGTTTGATGTTCTTGACGTATTCCTTTCCTTGCGGATTAAATTAATCTTGACATTCTTGTATGACTCCGTTATTCTTGATATCATGAGGCATTCGTGCAGACAGTGGCCAGTATCTGCAGCACACTCACCTCACTACCTTTCAGCAGATTTGATGCTAGCTGATTGCCACCTGCTCATTCCCCCATTTTCTTTGCCTCTGAATATTTCTTTACCCCTTTGTTAGTCAAACTTCATTTGCATTACCGCCATTCATGTTTCACCCTAATTATTTTGGCTGTTGTGAAAGTCTGTGAACACCTTGGCAACTTTGATTATCATATAGGTATTGGTAAAGATATTTTCCTTCTGTCTTAGCGCATACACCAGCAAATAAATGTGGGAGAAATTATGAAACTTGTTATGAGATAAATAAATATAGCCAACAGACACTGAAGCCAAGTAAACCATAGAAATTTTCTGTCGTTAATATTCAACGTCAACTAATAATGTCATTATGAAGTAAACAAGCAAAGATTAGAACAAAAAATGACACACGTGCCCCCAGTGGGATTGGAACCCATGACGTACGAGTTTTGCGCCCAGTGCCCTAACAACTGAGTTGTTGCAACGGTTGGGTAACCTTATACTTTCTTAGGCGTCCATATAAAGTTTAACCTATCCCGGAGAGTTTAACTTCCACTCTTGCCTAGAGCTGCGGTCATGGAATGCCCTTTGTTACCGCGTGACGATGAACATGATGACATGGTCTAAGTTGGGGTGGTATGTTAATCAATTGCTGTTTACTATGACATCAAATCATCCAGATTCAATTCCCTAGTGACGCCAACCAGCAAACAAATGCAGTGAAAATGAGAGGGTTAGTTTTAAGACACTATCAAAAATAGCGAACAGTCCCTGCCACCGAGTAAAACTAATTGGCGTATGGTGCCGGATCCCACCGATGTTTGTTGGTTGTTTTTTCTTCGACCTTATAATCAAGTATCTTCATGACGACATTATTATTTAAGCAGGAAAAAAATATATATTATATTCTTCGCGTCGTGGACTGATGGTTGCCCTTGAATGATTCTCGTAACGAAACACTCCATGTTCACTGCATTTGGCATTTGTTTCCTGGTTAGCTAACGAAGGCCTCGAGTCTGGTCGCTTTGATATTATAGCTTCTGTAAGGTATTTATGGCGCAGCTACGTACCCCCCCCCCCCCCCCCCGTGGATCACGTTCAAAGTGCCGCTGCAGCACAGGACGTGCCATGTCCGCTGCTCTGGCCTAAGGTAGCGCTGGCGAATACTCTGAAGGTTATGTAACGGCCCACGTAAATACCCTAAGCACATATGAGATCGAACAAGTGTCGCAGCAATTCACTCGGTAGAGCAGCAGCGTGAAATTCAGATATGGCGGGTTCGCGTCCCATGGGCGGCATGTGATTGTGTCTTCTTCCACTTTTTAAGCAATTATTTTCATTTTAGAACTGTTATTTCACATTACTCAGAACGAAAAAAAAAATCCACTATGATTTGCCTTGTGGCAGTGGTTGCAGACTGACACCGATTTTTAGTGCGCATGCTTGAATGTTGCCTATCATAGTTCTTCCGCTACTCCATTCAGTGGAGCATGCTCGATTCCGATAATATTAACTCTTTATGTCGGATACATTACTGTAATAAATAACGTGATAGCCCCGATATCTCTATCCTGTATTCTGATTTAAATCATTTCATACATAGCATTTTTTCGCCAAATCTGTCGTCGTCTTAGCGTGCCAGCATCCTTTCAAACTATTCCACAGCCTACGTCTAATGCATCATCGGAGATCATCGTTCACGGCTTGATGACTGGTGGGATAAAAGTTTGTATCTGTTTTGTAGTAAAGCTCCGATTTCCTGCCTTCCTTTCTTACTGCTAGATCGTTGATCACTTTCCTCCCTGGTAGTTTTTTTCATTCCTTTTGTTGATTGGTAGACACTATGAGACCCCACTATCCACTAGTCTGCTATCGGCTCGGTGAAACCTCTAGATCGGTCCGAATGTGGTAGTGACTGCGAAATGTGAGGTCTATTTCACATTAGGTCTCCTTATCCGCATTCTTTGTGCCCTATCCGGCCTTCTGGCTTGAAAAAGGAAGTAGTCGGGATCCAAGAATTAGGTTCTTCTCAAGACCGTACTAGTAAGTTCCTCACGTTCGTATAAACTATCCCTTAGCCACACATGGGCCTGGTCTCCAACCTGTTTTTGCCTACCCTAGTACTCTTGACGCCCATCAGTACAGTATACTGCATCTTTACAAAATAGCTTTCCTACATTTTTACAGAAACGTTCGAGTTCTTATAATACCTCGATATAGGCGCGTATACACTACCGCTTTGATTTATACATTTTACTAAGCCTGAATGCAAAAAAAAAAAAAAAACTTTTCTCTTTACTCCTAAAGAAAAACTATTTTTCTAACTGTATCCTGATTGGACAAACGCATTTCCATTCCCAAATCCACGACAGGATAACAAGTGGTCATCATATGCAATATTATTTATTTTTATTTTATTTCAAAATACTGCAGGCCAATATTTTGGCCCAGGCAGGAGTGGATATACAAGGCATTAAAACAACAAATAAAAATAAAAATCAAAACACGGGATTAGAGTAAATGAACAAGTCAACAAAATACAACACTATATCATTCAAAAAAATGCAACTCTAGAGCTTTAATGAAATTGGAAGACTGGAGAATGGCCTCAGGAAGACAGTTCCAGTCGGAAATGGTCCGTGGAAAATAACTGTGCTTGAAAGAGTTAGTCCTTGCAAAAATGGGTTCGAGCAGGTTACTTCTTGAATGATGTGTCCTGCGCGACAATTGTTTAAGAATTTCAGGCTTTGTCTCCCATCCTAGCTTACGAAAGCGTTAATATGGTATTTATTCTTGTTCCACGAAAACACTCTTGGACTATCTTTACTGGATGAATTTCTCACATTAAACATTGCGTGGTTAATTTCCCACAGGCAGCCATTTCGGAGGCAGGAATTCTTAGCAGCCTGGGTTGCGTCACAGCTCTCGTCACCGCAGCGGACAGTTGCTCTGCCGACGCTGTTAAATGGGGGTCGTGTGTTGCTCGCTGTACTCATATCACAGGTCGTGGCCAATGACTGCTCTCGCCAATTGTGTTCCAGTGAGGATGCGCTATGTCGTTGACGCTCAACGCAGTTATTCCCCCGTCTTTAGCCTGCCTATCTAATTCCAACGGCAATCGGGCATTTAGCGCAGGTCGCTTTATGCGGCCTGTCTAGTCGAAACCCTTTCGCCGGCGTGGTGATTGAAGAATAGCAAGCATGTCTCCGACAGGTGGCGGTGTGCAGGTGACATGGTTAATCGTTTGTGCTCACCAGTTGTAAAGGGGCCGGCCATCCATACCTCCTCATCATTATCATCATTATCGTCAGACATTTATTGGTCAGCGGGTTGTGTTAAACCACGAGACCTCTTGACAGGGCTGACATAGCAGCCGTTGCCAGACTGTCAGACTTAAACCGGCATATCTGGTTCCATAATAAGGCACGCTAACCCTGCGGCACGCAAGTATATTCATATGGCGTAACTTAAATGGGGCTTTTTATCTATCTCAGGCAGTCTTCAATATTTTGTCTTATTTTTGGACTGTATATTAGGGCAGAGGCATATTATTTTATTCTCTTTTTGGTTGCCTCACCATATTATATGTATATTAGGGCGTAAGAATCTAGAGATGAGATTAATCGATAAGCGAATGAAAAGGTACACCTCAGCTAATAACAACCCACAAAGAAGCCGCAGATGGGAGTAAATAAAGTTGTCATGTCATATTCTTAAACACCGATTTTAATCATCCCCCTAATTTTGTATCTCGTGTAGGACGGCGCGCACTGAGCAATTATCCGCGGTCCCATAGCACGTGAGGTTTATGACGTGCCTCTAGGATATATTGCCCCTGTGCTCCAGGCGTACTCTCGGACAAAACAAGTCATGTTCGAGGATGCCTTCTTATATTGCAGCGGATGTCGGATATTGGGTTTGGAACGTGCCCTTTTTTCTTTTCGTTCCCAGAAATAATTGAGCACATTGGTGGCATACCCTTTGTGAGCTGTTTAGGACGAAATTGACCCTCAAACAAATAGAACTGTAAAATTAGCGGCAGAAATTTTCAGAGATGGCAGCCTTTGTGAGAGTTCCAATCAAATTTAGAAGCTCTGCGTGGAGCCTATAATTTGCAAATAATTTTTAAAAAGTTCTTCTGGTGACCGCGTTGGCAAGACGTCAATTAGGCTAGCACGATTCGCCTACTCGTTGGACGCTCCCAAGTGACGGACGCGGCCGGGTCGGTGTGCGGTCTTCCCTTTTTCTTGCACGCCGGCGGGCGCTAAACTAAAGAGGGCGAGGAGGACCTTCATTGTCGATAGCCGACAAGCTGTGTTTTATTGAAGCTATCTAAAACATTTTGCGTTAGGAAGAGGACCGATGCAAAGACTATTGCTTGTTTCCATTTTCATATCTTAGTAAATAGCTTTTCATTAGCCCCTTATGTACTATAAACCGTAGCAGTTAAGAAAACGCCTTTCCGCCATAATACATGAACCCATGCAAAAAAATAAATCCCAGTTATTACGCTGGTGCCCTTACTTATTAGACTTATCAAGGTATTCAAGGACGTTCCTTCAATGTCAATAGATTGACCAGGTTAAAATTATGGACAATGCATTTAATGCCACTCAATTGAAATTGGGATTTTCAATCATTCTGGCCTAATAATATTCATTAAGCACTGGTGAGCCTGGCAGTCTTCACCTTTCTGATATATTACCGAAGCTCGCTATGGGCCCATTGCTCCTGCAGCTTTACTCATAAAAAGGAGCAAGACATATTCATTTAAATTTGAAGGAGAACAGCCATAACATATTCTGGGACTTTGCTTTCGTGCACTTAGTAAAACGTTTGCTCAATACGTTGCCGTCCTGGCTTAAATGTGATTTCCACATTTAAAGTACACAAAAAAGTCATTCGAAACTCTTTTGAAAACCACACAAGCCACATAATGTCTTGCGAGGAATTTTGCTACCGCACAATCTTGTGTTAAAGGAATGGCGCATGAGAATCCTGTTCAGCCGATACCTCGGTTTAAAAAAATGCCGCGCATATTGTTAAATTGGCCAAAGCAAAACATGTGCACTAGCATGTTTTATTTCGCTTTCGGTTTGAGTCTCTATTTGCTTTGAAGGTCTGTCTTCAGTCAGAGACCGCGTAAAGTCGGTCAGTAGGGACTCCAGTGGTCGGAACTCATAACATTTTGCCATCGCTTAACGGTTTTTTAGAAGACAATTTAGGCTTTTTAGAGAACTTCTTTGGCGAGAGGTGTGTTCTGGAAGCATTGCACAAAGAGGGCAGTTGATAAGAGAACGATGCACAGTACTAGATAGTAATTATAATTATAGTGTTTGTTTTTTTTTTTTTCGTTTAAGCCTCAATATACATGAGGCCTAAACGAAAGCATAAGAAAACTGCAGTTGAACACACGGCCTACGTGTTCGGCTGTTTTATTCGCGGCACCAAGAGATTGAAACCAATGGTGATGCAGTCATTCCATATTTACTTCATTTCTTTCAAGGTCTCTCGTGCTCTGTTAATATCTATCAGAAGGACAGACATGCGGAAGTTCTAACAATAGTGCTCTAAACCTATAAAAAATACAGTATATAAAATTCATTTCATTTATTTCAGATAGGCGCCAACAATCAACATCAGACTCTACCCAAAGAAGCGAACATTCTGACTTCAATTTCTGGACGATATACCGGCCCGATGTGGATATGACATTATAAAATTATACCTGGCACTGTTTGTAAACATTAGCGCTTGAATATACAGAGCTTGTCCGTAGTTTAATTTTTTTTTCTTTTGGGCAGTATTTTGTTACAAATAAATAAAGTCTAGTTAATACCAGTTTTGTAGGCACTTCGTTATATTCTCAGGGGATATTAAACGCTCCTAAGAGGACGTGTCGATAAATTGTTTAAGAAACTCAGGTAAATAGCCCAAAATCAGGGATAAACTACTGTTAATTATAGAATTGACTACGAGTCTGTCATGCTGTCAATGTCACCATAGGCCTCCTGTCCTGATAACCTTCAACCTTTCTATTTACGGCGTAGCGAAGCCGGGAATCCATTGTGTTTTTCTAGGGGACATTTGTGCCATGAAACAAAACAGAATGTCCAAGACTCGAGCCAAAAAAAAAAGAAAAGAAAGATGAATCAAATCAAAAGCTGCTAATTCTGTGCCGGGCGCCGAGCGTAGCCCGGGGCAACAGGCGTAAACGAAGAGAGCTCGTTTTCCCGAGACGAGAATGAACATTGAGAAATCAAGCACGGCATCTACACTTACGATAAGTTTCTAAGGATGTCATTTATGATTGACTTCACCTAACTTAGATTGCTTGAACAATTTGTGCTCCTGGGGAAAGTATATATTAAAGCTCTTCGATTTTACAGGGAGGTTTTGTCCAAGAACTTACAGCCCCAAACGAGGTGGGGCAAAAAAATGTGTTGGCGTTTGTTCCTCCGCTTTTTTGAAAGCTAACCAGTGTGTGTTTTTTTAACACTTTAAAGGTGGCCTGGAAATCTTTCCTTCGTAACTCGCATTTTTGTTCCATCCCATTGTCCATCAGCTGAAAGCAGACGGGTCGAATGGGTTGAAACAATGGCATTCGTGTCTAGAGAAAAAAGAAGCGTGCGACTACATATGCGTTACTACCAACGTTAGTTACTACACAGTTTTCATATCCTTCCCTTTCCTGTCGAGCACCAGCGCTGCCTATTTGTGCCTTCTGTGAACTAAAGGAGCCTATAAGGCGCAGGGTACCCTGATTTGCATGGTGTGCGCCTCAGTGGTGAGTCTGTGTTTACTCAGTTGATAAGTCCTTCGCATAAATAAACATCGTCTCTGCTATGTAATACAGCTAAGAGGTAATATTCATATTAGATTACGCCGAGAACTGTCTTAACTATGTGATGAACTAGAGAATATGACATTCTTGTGAGTTGTAGAGGAGCCCTCAGCGTAGTTGGGCGGCTTTTCCAAGAGAAAAAAAAAAGGCCTATGATTACGATGCCTCAAAAGGCCAAAATTATAGGTGCCAAATTATTATAGGTGCCATAGAATGGTTACCGTCTAAGTCTCCCTGAAGTCAGCGTTCAAATGATTTGGTCTATTCTCTGCGATATTACTGTCACTAAAATGAGAAGACGCAAAAATGTACAAGAAGCATATATATAATGTTGTAGGTCAGTCTTACTCCCGCAGGTGCTTCTCTTCAGGTTCTCTAATTGATTATGGTTAAAGATTCTTTTTGATGAAAGAAATAAATTAAGCTCAATGTGCAGCGATCTCGAATAACCGAGTATAGCGGAATTTGTCATGGCCCACTTTCAGGTAGGCCGCTACTATATATCCACTCATCAAGCTAGCTTGATTGTCACCTAGCCATCCGTCAGTTCCTACAGTGCTCGCATGATGAAAATGACAAATCAAAAGCACTGCGCTGATGTCTGACATATTTGCGGGGGGCATTACCACAGATAATATTTGATGGCCGTGTTGGCGAAGTGGAATAATGAAGTGGCTAGCAAATCAAATCCGATATATATGCGAGCGCCACTCACGGGTTAAGTTATTTATTGAGTATGTCAAGTCAACCGGTGCTTTCCGAGACTCCTCGAGCCAGCTGTTCTACGCTCTTTTTCATCATTCGAACTTTTCCTCGTTTGCTCGTCCGCTTAGGGGTTGCTATTCGCAGCAGATATGACAATCGCGTTTCGAAATTTTCCTAAAATGATAAATGCCAGCCAAGATCAACACAGCATGGGCATGTCAGAGTGGTTTCAACACCCTCGGCCATCAAGGGTCGATACGGAATACGCTCTGTCGCAACAGTAAATAATGATTGGCTCGTCACGTGTAAGAAATTTTCTTCGTTCCCAACTGTCAGGCAAGCGCCGATTTCATAGTAATTCTTTTCTTTTGAACTGCTGGAATTTGTCAAAATCGAATCCCTAATTAAATGGGAAATAAATATCGTTGTAAAATAATATCACAATAATAAATGAAGTTATCCCGCGCAAAATAGGCACTGCGCCGGAGAAGGAGGATTTATTAACCTTGCTTCAACTCGATACAAATTGCCGCAAAAAAATCGTAACTCCAGAGTACACGGGAAAACGAAGTACAGGAAGCAAAGAAACTCTGTTTGCCATGAGAGCTCATTTGCTGGCTCTTTCGGAGCTACGCGAATAGGAAGTCTGATTCAGCGCCTGTTTTTGCAAGGCACTCCTTTTCCTTTTCGGTTTCTCCAAAGTAATTTCCTTCCGTTACGAGGTCGCCGTGTTAGCCGCTTCTTCAAAACCTAAACCTTCTTTAAATTATACTATTTTTGCTTTGTTCCGATCATTTGTTCTTTTTCTTAAGACACGTTGTGCAGGCTGTCGTGTTCCGGAAAATACTCCCGCCCACGCCAATTCGCCGACGTGGTGGTGTTTACTTTCCGCTGTTCTTAGGAGACCAATCGATACTCTTGTAGTCTTAGGAAATTGGCGAGCGTTGCTGTTGTCATTGTTTTTATGCCCAAGTTGTTGCTTATGTAACAAAACATAACTAGTGCCTTGTCTAATCGGCCCTTCACTTGCCTTTATTTTGAAGCACAAGTGCTTTCAAAGTTGCACGATGTGTTTGAAGTAAAGCAGCAGCATAGTAATATGAGGGCATGATGATAAAAATTTGTCGAATATGTGATCAGAATAATTATCTTCGAATGTTTAGTAATGCAGCAGAATAAATATACTGCGACGTTGAATTCGGATGACCACATTCATCAAACACCTTTAAAATCGTTTTTTGTTTCTGAATAAACAGCTTTTTGGTACAGCTTCTTTAAGCGTCCCTCTGCGTTTTAGCTCATAGCTCACGACACTGTGCTCTAGAAGTCTCCTCCAACTTTCATTTTCTGTATCTCCAGTTCGCTTATCCACTTGTAGACGGTTCATTGTAGTTTCCTGGCACAATGGCTACATAAGAACACGTACGGTGAAAGAGGGCGCGTGGTTACATACAGAGACGAGTACATGAATTTGTCGCTGCAACATAGCACACCGGACATTGTGCGGGAGAAGCAAATTGCATTATTACTGCAGTTCAGGCCCGACTATCCTTCCAGTGAACAAGATGTGCTATGCTTGTCTAGCTAAGATATTCCTCGCCTAGCTTGTCTATTTAAGCGTTAGCTAAGATGTTCCATTTCTCTCCAAAGGTAGTTTTATTCATCTGTTTATTCAAGAACCTATTTCGCTTTGCGATGGCGTTACAGTGTCTATTTCAGTAGCAGTAGCATTCTGGACAATCAGCTTCGATTGATATGTAAAAAGTGACTGTCTAACTACCCATGCACCTTCAAAAATTTCAAAAAGGCAAACCCTAAGGAATTGTCTGCACACATTTTTAGATAATTTCAAAAATTGATTTCGCAACGTTTAATTAAAAGGATGACAGACTGGAGGCTTAGATATCAAGGGCATTTCATAAGTTCACATTATTTGCATCAACAAACAAACAGATCAAACATGACATGGAGTTATACCTTTCTCGTATTCTCCTCCAAATGCGAGGTACTTCAGCTACTGAAGGACTTGCTACCCGACACCATCTCTCTGGGACAACTAATTTCGACATTTTATATAATAAGGCTTCCACTTCAAGAATCGCTTCCTTGTTGCGTCGGATATGTTCCCTGCGGAAAAGCTTTTCATAGGAGGAAAGAAACTAACGTCGCAGGGTACGAATTGGGGTGAACATTGCGGATAGGCTAAATATTTCTAGCGTTATGGGGCTAGTGGTATTTGGCTTCACTTGCACATATGAAGCGCTGCATTATCATAGAGCAAATGAAGTTTATCGTCGTGCACTGCAACCTTCCTCTTGTGAACATTGTTCTGAATGATTTTTCGCATAAAATTGGTCTTCATTGTAGCGTTTAACATTTTTAATTAGTTTTCTGCCAGTCAGCGAGTACTGGGGCCTCAGCTGTTTATGATGCTTAAGATAATCATCAAGCGACAGTTGGCTGCCACATCTTCATCGTCCATGCTTATTTGACCACATGCAATAAATCTTTGTAACAGTGGACCACAGTGCCATAGGCTGAGGCGTTGCAACAGTAGACTGCCACTCGTTGGGCAGGAATATTCGGGGCATGGCACCTCTTTATATAATAAATAGAGAAAGCAGAGCACTTCACGTGCTTCAACTTTTCAGGTGGATGCTGTTATGTTTTTCGGCGCCCAAAATTCATTGTGCGATTACATGTGGACAAATATTTTATAGTTTGCTGAAAGTAGAAAACGTTGCACTCATTTCGATGCCTGCTGCGTAAGCCTGTAATATATTTACGGCACAGATAATGCAAACTTTATGTTTTTGGCAAACTTGACGCAGAAACTATATTTAAGGACTGAAGCTGTACAGAGTGTGGCTCTGGTATTATTTTTACTCACCCGACCGCTAGTTTCGTGCTCGCTCCCTGTTAAAGCATTTCTAAGGAACTTGATGCAATTTGTCGCAAATAAGCCTAAGAACCATCCACCCAAAAGACGTACGGAGTTATCTTGTACAGACGATGATACTGACTGCCTTTTTTGAGCACCTTACTTTTCTGGTAATCTAAAAACATGTCACAGAGCCTTCTGAAATTCTGGAATTCAATTAAAAAGCGCATTTTGCCCCATTAGATAAATATCAATTTATCGAGCAAATACAGATGACAGATCTCAGTTTTAAGGAGATACTGGACGAGCATACGTAAAGCTTGGCTTTTGTATTCAACTGCTCGCATCACGCAGGCATGCGTTTCCAGCAAAATATTTCTTTTTATGACCGCCAAGTGTTAGTGCCTGTGCATTTATTTATGAACTGGGCATGAGGAATAATCGCCCTAAAACTATGGCCTTCAGTTATTTAAACTTCAATGAGTGGTCAAAAATATGGATGGATTTCTATGTAGTTAAACCGATTAGGCATGAGAAAGCATGTGCTTCGCGGTGTCTACTAGCTACATAGCACGCCACTGTTGCGTGCTTGTTGCTTGTCACATAGCACGAAGAAGTGGCGGCAGTTTCTTCCACTCGTTAAATCGCTCATCTTTGCTGTCACAGATTTCGGACCAAGTGCACGCACGAACCGCTGGCAGACCATCGGAAAACAGCTTCACTACAAGGGCAGCAAGCGCTACGTCACCACCGGACAAGACTATAAGACAGCTCTACCGCCGGTCCGGCCACATAGCATGCAGTAGTGGCGGCAGTTACTTCCGCTCGTTTAATCGCTCATCTTTGCTATTCCAGACTTTTAACCACGTGCACGTATGATCAGCTGCCAGGCCATCGAGAAACAGCTTCACTACAAGGTCAGCAAGCGCTACGTCCCCACCGGACAAAATTATAAGAAGACAGCTCTACCACCGATCCGGCCACATATAGCACGCTGTAGTGGCGGCAGTTACTTCCGCTT
>JAJIZL010124860.1:63365-77008 GCA_023969395.1 Amblyomma maculatum
TTTATTTATTTATTTATTTATTTATTTATTTATTTATTTATTTATTTCGCATTCTCTCATAACCCACGCAGAGGGAATTAGAAAGAGGGTGGGCGGTACAGATTTTTACATAGCTTAACAATGCATAAGCATAGCTCCCGCGGATAACGTGACAGGCGTTATGTATTTCAATACGAAGGTCTTGTCGTATTAGTCGCACTACAAATATTTTATACTACGTGTCCGTATTTGTTTGTCGATATCTTTTTTTTTTTTTTTGAGCTCGTGTGAATGATAAACGTTGTCCCATTTTAAATGGTTGATAGTGCTTATTTATGGTGCTTTTTTTCTCAGCCTGCAAATCATCTGGTCTTGTCCTGAGAATTATTTGTGCCGCTGGCGAATTGTGGTTTGCAAATGGGACATAAAAGTTTTCAATCCCGCTGGAGGCTTTTCTTGTAGTGTTCACTGCCTTCCTTTTCGGCGAAATAAAGGCTGGTTCGAATTGATGTAAACATGGCTTAACAGGATTTCAAATTGTGGAAAGTTGCAGTCGATTTTGTGCTGTACTTAGTGCGCAAGATATATCTAGAGACAGTTAGCAATATACTAGGGACGAGCGGTTAAAAAATAAAAACCATATCAGTGGTTGCTTCCGCAAGCAACTGCAAAACGTATTTCACACTATCCATATCATACAAAAATATGCTGCAAGGTTATTAATCAAAATTCTTGATTTAGGGCGAAATTCACTGTGCAGCTGAAAGACGTATAGAATTTTCTTCTCAAAAATGTCACCATATTTCATGTTGCTTTTTTTGCAAGAGAACGCTTGCAAGATATTTACGTTTTAGTGGTTCAAGAATGCTTTAATCCTAAACACAAAAATGGCGGCCCACTCCTTCCAACCCATGCTGTTTGAGCCCGCAAGCATTCCAGTCTGAATTTTTCAGCTGCAATGTCTTCCTGTTTAATGTCTGCAAAACTTACTATGTTGCACTTTGCCTCCAGTTGGCTGTGCTGCTGTTCATCAGGGTTTGGATGTTGCACGGAAGCCTGCCGGAGTTCTCAGAAATGGACAACCCGGCCTCTTTTTCACCGCATTTTACCACGAGGTGAGGACACAGTCATCACATGACATGAGCATCTTTTTAAAGATGAGGAAGTTAATGTATTTGACTTAATTCTTAGCCTTGAAGTTGAATGAAAGCAGCACGGGCAGTAAGCCGCAGACCGATGCAATATTCTTTTTCTACGCCAGGCAGAAAGCTACTCGGCTGTTGTAATAATAAGCCCGGGAAACGATCCTATCTTGTTGGTATGACCTTCAAGCGAACAAAATAATGAACATTATTGATTCATACACTCGGTGAGGGGGAAATGACACCTTGAAATCCTGCAGATGTTATACCTTAAACCAAAATTGATTACCTTAGATGAGTAGCATTTCACGTCAGCACGCATTCAGCTTGGAACAGGCATGAATTGGTAACTGTCTTGTTAGAAAGGTTCACATTGTTTACATTGTTGTGCTACCTGAAATTTGGTTTAGAGATTATAGTGATAATATGGGGACACCTGGTTATAATGCCTATTATCTCAACCACTCTGTGATAAGAGGTAGAGGTGTTTTTGTTGCAGTTCGTAATGTGCTTTCTTGTAACCTTGTACCTGAACTGCAGAGCACAGCATTTGATTTCGAGATACTGACAAATCAGCAATCAACCTATGTCATGTGGGCTGTTTATCACTCACCGCATGGTTGTAGTTAAAATTTGTTTGTGTTTTCACGTGTTTTTGACTATGTGTTCTACAACATCTTTCTCACAATGGTAGGTGATATGAATATTAACCTTATATTTAGATCCTCTGTAAAACACATTTCCCTAACATACAGCCAACTTTATAACGTTAGCTAATAGTATGATCATTGTGATTTTCTGGCTCATGTTACTACATTATCGTCATACCTACTCCATCTAATTATTGCTATTCTAGACCGCAGTAGCCCATCAGCAGGAACGGTAAACTGCTCCATAAGTGACCGTCTACCCATATACATAGTTTTCAAGAAAGTTTCGCTAAACCGCGCAAAACAGCTTTTCTCATTCCGAAGCACCAGCAAACTACATTAGAAAATTTTAGTCAAAAGACAGCAGTCCAGCCTTGGGAAGATGTTTACCAAGTGAATGACACTGACTAGTCATACAATTGTTTTGCAATATTTAAAGCTTTTAAGACGAATAGTTGACATCCGTGCCTGCGAGAAGCGCAAAAGGAGTCGATGACGAAGATGACGAAGCTGGCCAAGCTCGAGCTCGCTCTCGTGAACGCTGACCTTCGCAACAGCAGCGTGTCAGTAAAGATGCTGCCGGTAAATTGTCTAATCCGCCTCATTATACTTGGTGGAGGTGTCGCATTTTCCCATCCTGAAACTTTCAAGTCGCACCCTAACCTGCTCTACCACCATGACCGACACCACGACCGAACCTAGCCCGATTGTTCTCAGCGCCATCACCTGTTCCGGACCAGTGCATCAGTGCGACCCACTCATCTTCAGCGGCACACACGACAGAAATGTAGAGGACTGGCTAACCTCCTACGAATATGTGTGTGCCTACTAAAGGCGGGATGACAGCGTTAAGCTCGCCAACGTAATAAACTATTTAACTAACGTCGCTAAGATGTGATTCTGAAACCACTAAACTTATATTTCTACCTGAACTGCTCTTAAAACTAGCCTCGCCAAGGATTTCAGCCTCCCCGCTGTTCGGAAATTTTGTGCCGAACAACGCTTGCGGTCTCGACTCTCGAGCCGAGCAGAAAGGTGAGAACGTCACAAACAAATTTGAGGATGTTGCCGACGAGTGAAATGCCTTAATCCATCTATGGCCGAGGAAGACTATATCAAGCATGGTTTCAAGGGAACTCATGGGACTCAAGGGATGACGCGCCGTACCATTTGCGCGGACGACGCACTAACGACTCCAGGCCTTACCGGCTCTCCTCGGGATCAGACAACGTTTATCCAACGAATTCAACAATTTCTGCGGTAAGAGATGGATCCTCAGTGGTCTTACCATCTCTGTCACCCCCTATACAACGTGTGATCCAGGAGTAGGTTGCTGAGATCCTGTTACCCGTAAACCCACCGCCTATTGTCGCCGCTCTGCTTATGCCGAAATTACGACCCGGCCACCGCTTTCACCCGCCATGCAACGCACGCGCCGCCAGGCCCATTCTTCACTAGGCGGAAGCCCATGCCTCAACACCGCCAGCTCAGCCTGCTCGGCCATGCACTGGTCCGCGCACTATGAATCTGTGGCGCACACAAGATAACTGCCCGATCAGCTATATTTGCGGCGTAGATGGCTATCTGCTCCGGTGGTGCCGTGCGCGTGGACCCGGTTCCTACGACTACGGGCTCCCGCCTGCGTACGACGTACCTATCTCTGAACCTTCTTCGCATCGCTCTCCGACACGTTCCGACTAATACACATACCTGTCGCAATCTCCCCACTGCCGATCCCGCTTTCCTATGACTCGCAGATTACCACCCCTTAATACGGAAAACTAGGCGCCGCTGTTCCTCGAAGCAAGAACAGCACCCTCAGCAACCGTGCCAAGCCCTGTAAACATTATTGAAGGTCTAATCGAAGGCGCTGCTGTTTATCCGCTCATTGACAGTTGTGCTGCTGTGTCCGTGATTAGTCACAACGGGTGCCTCAGACTTAAAGTGGCGACGCCACTCCCCTATATTTCAGATTCGGTCCTTTGCTGCGTGCACCGCCAGGGTTATCCCACAAGGCATTTAATTCATCATTCTCGCTCTCTCCTCTCATGAAATAATCCTCGGTTATAAGGGGGCGAAGTATCCAAAAACAACCAAGGAACTCATCTTTTCTAGCGCTTCTTTAACACACAAGGGACCTTAGATGAAGGAGGAACACATAATAACAGGACGGACGCTAGCGCTTCTTATGTGTTCCTCCTTCATCTAATGTCCCTTGTGTGTTAAAGAAGCGCTAGAAAAGATGAGTTCAAATGCTTTCCAACTAGCCAAAGTTTCCGCCTTATTAACAACCAAGGAAACGATCCCTGCTCGGCATGCCCTCTACGATCCGGATTATGCACTGAATCTGTTCCGCGCAGACAATGGAAATACGGACTCAATCCTGCGAGAACTAAGAGAGTACCTGCGCATTCTTGATATCAAGGAATGCTAATCTGTACTTTTGTGCAGTGAAAGTGTCAACTCTAAATGAATTTGTACCTCAATGTACAGCTATTTTTCAAAATCAGACAGTTTGGACTGTACGTTTTGGCGGGTAATATTGTTACGTGGTGACCAGCAAGAAGACGGCCCAACATGGCGACAGGATTAATAATGATTTTATGTCTGGCCTAGCGAGAGGGCTCCTTTCGCGCCACTGCCAATCTTCTTCGCAACACTTCCCGGGATAACCAAGCGACCGTCCCGATCGGTTCGTTGAAGTTGGTGGTGACGTGACGATGAGGATGTTCAAGAAAATATAGAAGAAAATGGTGTACTTGCCACCACGATGACGATGACCACGATAATGCTTGGATGTTCCGCCTCCACTGGAGCACTTCAGCCTTCCGCCACCCAAGCATCTACGGGATCGACGGCTCGAGGTCGCGTCGGGCGGCTGCTCAGAGCGGGGGTTGCGCGTTCTTGTCTTTCGGTTCTTCGGATCCGTCGGGTCTTTGCTCTGATCTGGTCTCTGGTCAGTTCATATGTGCGCCTTGTCTTCAGATCCGAGTTGGGGGCTGGGCGACGGTAGTTGCGGCTGGTCGGGTCTGGGCAGGAAGGGCTGGAGCAAAGCTGCGCGGCGATATCCCAGAGCTCTCGGTCGATGCTCCTAGGCGTGAATGGGGATGACGTACGCCGCACCTCCAACCAAAATGTTACGAGGTGATAAGCAAGAAGACGGCACAACATGCGACAGGATGAATGATGGTTTAATGGCTGGCCTAGCACGAGGGCTCCTCTCGCGTTACTGCCGATCTTCTTGGCAACAATATGTTCTGCAGTATTTTTTCAACACATACCTACGAGGTTTTACTGTATTCGACAAACTAACCAGCTACAAGACGTACAACCGAAAATATGACCCATATCTGATGCGGAGCCTGCTGGCAAAATTTACTGCGATGGTTATAAAGTACGAATTCTGAAAACGCGCCAACTGCTTCGTACACTCACAAATTCCTACCGCCAGAGGATACGGTAGGCCGCAAACGCTCGATTACAATTATCCACTGTTGATGCACTTCTAAGGTAAGATATTGGTGGCTGTAAATTTGCATTTCTAAAAAAAAATATAAGGTTAGTAAAAATACCCTAATTGCTTTACCAATATTTGGACTGTATATAATATACTATTTCTCATTTTCTACAACTCTGTAAATAATATATGTGGTGCCCTTTACGCTTTATATGGGTTTATGCGTATTTTTCTTTTCCTTAGACGCTCTCTTGACTCTCTCTTGAGAAACTAAGACGCTCTTGCGTCTCAATTTCCGGTATGGGAAGAAAGTACAGCGCTGCCTCGTCAACTTTCTTGTGCTGTCGACATGGCAGTGGTTATTTATAAGTGAGATGCCGGAATCTACTTAGGCACAAAGCTAATCACCCGATGCTCTTCTCTCCTCTGCTGGAAACCAAAGGGTTCTGACGTACAGCTACCTGTGTGCCTTCAACGCCTGGCTGGCCATCTACCCACGAACGCTGTCCTATGATTGGCAGATGGGAAGCATCCCTCTGGTCCAGTCGCCGCTGGACTCGAGGAATCTGGCTACCCTTGCACTTGCAGCATCCCTCGCAGCACTAGCCTGGAATTCCTTCCTCGGAGAGCGCCAGGTAAAGGTCGTAGGTTATTTTTGTACTCTGCTAACCGCGCAATACAACAGAGATTCGTAGCAGCTTTTCGAATCTGCGAAGGCGCTGAACGTCGTGATAATCTAGGAAGCATGTCGTAGCGGAGTAATTAAAAGTGCGGACCAAAATCCAAATAACCCATGAAAAGATGCATTTCAGCTTTATGAAGCAAAAAAAAGCATCACTTTGTTGATCATTAGAATACGCTATTAGTAGGGAATAGTCTTTTCGAATAATTTTATTCAAATTTATTTCTCAATAAATCAGCTGGATTTATAATTCTGGTTTGATCGGTTTTTTCCTGGCATCAGAAGGCCAATTTATTCAAATTAAGGTAATAATTATCACCGCCGCTCTCGGACTTATGGCTTCAATGTCAAATAACAACGCATAATCCACATGTGCACCATTAATTTGTACATATAAATCAACAATGTAACAATTAGGCCGGTTGACAAATTTAAATACCTGGGGGTAGCAATTGACTCGAAGCTAACCTGGAGCGCTCATGTTCAATACGTCGTTCCGGCGTCGCTAAGGAGGCTATAGTTACTTAAACACCGGCTGAAACATTGCACTAGTAGGGCTAAACTCGCTGCCTACACGACACTCATTAGACAATTGCTCGATTATGCCGATGTTATGTGGGATCCCCACACAAAAACTCACATTAATAACCTTGAAAACGGGCAAAAGACAGCCTTTGGATTCAGTTATAATACTTACAGTACAACAGCCCCGATCACTGAACTCAGAACACGGTCCGGCCTTCCCACATTACAATTTCGGCGCGGACTCCATTGCCTACAAACTTTGTTTAATATAGTTAATAAACAAACAAAAATGGATTCCGACATCTAAATCAATTTTAATACAAGAAGAGAAACAAGAGGGAAGCACAGCAAAAGAATTGTGATGCTAAGGCTAGCGCTTATCGCTTCTCGTACTTCCCTCGAACTATAGCAGAGTGGAATATGCTCTACCGCAAGAAGTCGCCAGTGTTGAATCCTTTGCGTCTGCCATGCACTCTTTGCAATGAAGCGCATTAATTTTGGAGTGTCCAGTCTCCTGTTTTGGCCGTTTGCAGATGTGTGTGTGTGTGCGCGCGTTTTTTTTTTTTTTTTAATGCTCTTTTTTGTAATTTTGAATAAGCTGCTTTTGCTGACGCAATAATCTGTATTGCAAGCCATTTCCTTATGCTTTCTTGTCACTCACATTCTTGTTTACCTTGATTTGTACTGCCAACTGTGACTTGTCTTTCCGGTACTTACTCACTCCTGCCTGGACTGCCAAGAGGCAGTAGGCAATATAATATATAAATAAATAAATGACACAGTAACTAGCTTTATGCCACAGGAAAAAAAATTGCGCCTCAACATAAGTGTTCTCTGCCTAAAAAAGCAGCTGCTTGTAGCAGTGGCTGTGCTGAGATGTCAAACTAGACAAGTTAGTCTGATGCTGCTTTTGGTCTGTCCGTTGTACTGATAGTTTATAAAGTGTCACGTGGTGATGACAATACCATTTACAACAAATGAGGAGACAATTTTCATGGGAATAAACTAATTATAGGGCTGACTTGCACCCGCAAAAAAAAAACTGAACTCGGCGGCGGCGATAGCCACAAACATGCTATCTGGTCGTCGAACTGAGAATGCCCGTCACACTCGTCAACGCTCAATTTAAAGGCGGCTAAGAAAAACATCGAGATAAAACCGCGAACGGTGACTAGCACAACCTGGAACATTGCAGAAACGCACGCGAGTGGCCAGAATCTTCATCTCGGCGCATTTTCCGCGACAAAGATACTGATAAAGCTGCTTTTCCCGACAACGAGCATCAGCAAACAAAGAATACAGAATTGATACGCGTGCCAGAATCACAGATTTGAATGTGTCGCTGCAATATCATTCCTTGCCATCCAGGCTGGTACTTGGAGCAGTTTATTATTCATTTCCGCATAATCTAGCACTAAAAGGAGAAGGCTAACAGGGCCCAACGAGGAGGTCGTGCAGCGATTTTCGGCGAAGAGGCACCTTGCTTTTACAACGTAGAAGCTATCAATACAAGATAACATCATTTTGCCGTTACTTGTAATTAGCATTTCGTCCTTATGCAAAACTTTGTTTTTATTCAACCTGCCTTGAAGTTGCCTGCGTATTAAAATGCAAGACTAGCAAGCCGTATTTAAGGCATTCTGAAAACGCTAAGAGCGTTTAGTGTGGAGACAGTTGGACTCAAATAGCGCTCGGTTTCGTCGACTAGCTGCGAGCGCGGCATGGAAGGCAAGCTGCAGCGCGAGCACATTAGCCAAGTAGAATGTGTTTGTTTTTGTATAGACCGTTTTTGTTTGAGTGAACTTCGTCTTTACTATATTGTTTTATCACGATCGTCACTCCTCACGATCACGTCGTCAGAGGCACGTCACAGCGACGTATCTTTTATTTTACTGGAACACCACAAGAGTGATATGCACGTAGAGAAGATATTTTCAACATCCCTACATTTTTCTATCCAAATAACAAAAAAAAAAAAAACGTTGCAATAACCACACCAAGACGAAGCAGTGTAATCGCAATTTTCATTGGATCGGTTCATATAACAAATATTTCACGTTGTGCTTCCTACTTCAACTTCCCCGAGTCTCATTACCGGTAACGTGATGCTACATGGAAAAGAAACAAAACATCGCCCGGACACTGGATGAGATTAGGTGTTGGCAACGCAGTAGGAATACAAGGTGCTTATGCGTAAATAGGAAGTTTTGCTTCCGCCTTTCACAGAGGTTATCGCGAACTCCAGCACATAGTCAAGTAATCTAGCTGATGATCATAATAATTATCTAGAATATCATTATGGGATTATCTAGCTTGCAAAATCTGGTCAATGGTGCTATTGCACCATGTGCTGCTTATCAGTGGCCGCAGCGAAACGTTTTGCCTGCCACACCGGTCTCCCGGCAAGGTTTCCGAATGGGGAAGAGTTGCAATTCGGAACCTATTTGAGCCGCCAAGCATATCCTCCTTCCGTGAGCCTTACAAGTCCCTTAAAGCCAAAATGTGTGTGTGTTTCGGGTGTTTTAAAATGATAACAAAGCAAGTTGGAAAGTGTGTCTTAGACGCTTCCTTGCAAACCATCTTTCGCGCACAATAATATTTTCGTGGGCAGTCCTATACGTTCGAAATTATGTGTCTCTACTGGCGTAAACCTTAATATATTTGTTGTGACGCTCAGAATCTTTGGCATACTGAGCTGCCTAATTCTACAACTCCTCTTTTCACCAAGAAAAAATATGTTTTAGTAACGGTATTTTGGCCTTATCTAAAGGGAGGGGGGAGAGATAGGGGAGATCTTCCCTTCCTTTTAACTCTTTTTCTGTGTCATCTTTATGATTTTATGAGCCTCATTGATTAGAAGTTCTCTCAAAATGCTTGACCATAATCGCCTTTTACTTTGTCTAAACATTCGAACCGAGGTAAACGGTCTCTTGCTGCCGATCGAGGCAGTCGCTTAAAACGTAAGATAGAAAACCAACACGAAACCTAAGTGCGGGGTCATTCATTGTACTAAGAAAAGAAAGAAGTACATCCCAAGCAGAGCTTTCTACCATCTATATTTTTGGTGAATCGGTGCTGTGTCATTTCAGATAGTGGATTTTGTGGAACAGTTCGAAACGTTTTTAATGCAATATCAAAATCGAGCCTGAACTTCCTTTCCGCTGTCGTGACCTGCGACCGCTACCGTGGAACGGTTTCGCAGCGCGCGATTCGCTTCGGTCGTACGTGCCCCTAACTTGCACGTGACCTTGCGTGCGTAGATATTTTTACCGTTGCAGGAATAAGAAGTTGAGGCTGACGGATGTACGTGTGGAGCTAGGGGAGGTCTACCGGCCGGCTTAACCGGAGTTTCGGAGAACACGATCGAAGAGAGAATGCGTCCCGGGAGGAAGAGAGCTGCAAGTGGGAGGGGCGGGTTCTGTACAGCGAACTCGGAAGAGAATCGAAGGGGTGGAAGGTGGGAAGGGGTAGGACACCGGGGTTTGCCGATCCAATTTTCCGCCGAGCAATTTCTCCCGGTCACGCTCACTCGCCGCGCGTCGGGGACCACAAACACGACGTGTTCCATAGCGCCAGTCGGCCGGTGGCAGGTGTTGCCGAGGGTGCAAGGAATGGTCACACCGCTCGGGTCACCACGTCAAGCTGATAGAGGCCGAAGCGGCAGGTAACTTAAGTTTTAGACGAAAGCTGACCGTATCACCCGCTGTTAATCACTCCTTGCTGAAAGAAAGCCTGTCCTAAAAAGCCAGCGTGGCATTGAAAGAAATAAGCCAAGGCACGTAGTCATCTACACTCTTAGTCTGGTTTCACATACGCTCTGGTTATAAGTGGAACGTTGAAAAATATTCCACTAATAAGCGGAACTTTTTTAAAAGTTCCACTTACAACTGCAACCTATGTGGAACCAGAATAAGAGTGTATGGAACCGCGTTTTATGCGGCCAAAACGAAATAATGGCTCATTGGAGTACCTTGCTCTGTTGCGCACAGCTTTAAACAGGATATGACAGCAGCTGTGAATTTGAGAAAAAAAAAAGCGTTCATTAGGCGAAAGCCTTACATTGTTACGTTTCAAGGTCGCGTCGTGAGGTACAAAATACAAATGAACTGTGTTCGCGCCAGGGCTCCAACCACCATCCTTCCATCCTCCAGCCTAGTGAGCTAACCAGTACTCTGTATTTCGAAGCTTTTTATTTATTGCGTTTGAAAACTTCCGATAAAAGCATACCGGAAGAGCTCATGCCTAAAATCACCATGCTGCATAATTCCATCCAGCGAAATTTCAGTGATTCCCCGCCATCACAAATGCAAAAATTATGGAAGGCACACGCAAGCATCGAAATACGGTAGACAGCTGTACTCCACACGCCAAAGTACGCATTTTCGGAACGCCAAATTCGGTGATCGTGATATTCGGCGTAGCGGTCCATTATACGGGTCTCCCGCAAACTCAACCGCCTCATCAACTTTAATAAATCACAGGGACATCCCAGCTTTTCTCAACAGGCAAAAATTAATACTACGGTGTATTTCGGAGTATTTCTTAAGCGTTCGATGTAATACGTCCCAGAAAAGTATAATCAAAGCACAGAATAAACAGCGATCAGCGGTCACAGGCGTATTGCGCAGGTGGCAATGCAACACCCATGGCACGAACATCTTAGCGTGAAGCAATATCTTGACAGGGACCATGAATGTAGGCAATTTAAGGAATATGTTTGCAGTAGATTGAATGCACATGCACTTCGCGCGGTTAAGCGGTTAAGCGGTAGTGTCAAGAAACCCTTGGTAAGGCTGCCCATACACCCGTATAGAGAACGAATACTCAGTAAGAACCTGGTTTCTTTTCCTTCTGGAGAGCTTATAGACATAGCTAAGAAAAAGCGCTTCATTAAGGAATTCCCATCTAGTCACCTTACGATCTTGTCCGGTAAGTGCAAATATATAAGGCAAATGAGCACTGAGACGCCTAATCAATCAATCAATCAATCAATCAGTCAATCAATCAATCAATCAGCCTTTTATTTTCTCTATATTTGAGAAGGAGACAGGACTAAAAGCTCGAAAGCTTGACAGAGGTCCTGCCCCCTTTTTTACATTGGCATTGCATCAGACAACCGACAATAAATTCTGCGCTATACATTATAGCACAAAAGAAGATAAAACACCTTGAAAAAGAAGCAAAAAGTACCAACACAAAAATACATGCAGCGTCATCACACAAACTTGTTCAGAAAAAATTTCTTAATAACAGTATTTGAATGCTGGAAAGGGTCAAACATTTCTTTGTTTAATTTATTTAAGAGCACAGGCAATGTGTAAAAGATAGATTGTTCTGAGTAATATGCTCTAGGTGTAAGAACTAACCACATTTCTTTATTTCTGGTTTGTTTTTTGCAAATTCTGCCAAACTACCAATGTAATTTTTATTGCTCCTCTGAAGCACTTTTGACGCACATTAAAAGTTTGTATTCGTGTAAAGCGAAGACTGGCAGGATTTCGTATTTTAAAAACAGGTCGGTTGTAGGGAAACAATAAGGAACACCAGCAATGCATCTCACAGCTCTTTTTTTGGAAAAGATGCAACTTGTCATGTTCGTGATACCAGTGGTACCCCAAACGATAATACAGTATTGTAAGAGATACAGAACTAAAGAGTTATGCACCAACAGCCTAATTTTGACAGGAAGAATGTTGCACAAGCGCGATATAACTCCGACAGCTGAAGATACTTTAGACCTAATATAATCAACATGATCATTCCAAGTGAAGTGCTTTGAAAACATGACAACAAGGATTTTGACAGAATCCACTATATCCACAGGCTCACAGTTTAAACATAGATTGAGTGGCCTAAACAATACCTTCCCTTTCGGAAAGTACAACACTATTTTAGTCTTTTTAGGATTAATCTTAAGATTAATCTAATAATTACGGCTACTAAAAAAAGGAGTGGTTCGTCCATTTTAAAAAGAAAAAGTTCGCGGAATATGTTAATGCGCGAACAAGTGAACAAGGGCTATTGGGCCAAACTCTCTGGAGAAAAAAACTTGTGATGATGCATGGCCTCTCATTGAGTGCACATGAAGGCGGCGAATATTCTGTCTATTACCTGCATCTTTTTTTCTCGCACAGTGTAGAACTTGCTAAAAGTAGGCAAGCTATGCAAACAAGGAGACTTTGCATATTTCTTTTTTCAGCGCTCCCAAGCCTGAGTTTGTCGCCTCATATCCAAGATTTTTGAGTCACAATATGCTGAACTGTAGCGAAGATGATGCGAATGAACTCGTATGCAGTAGAGGGGACATAACCCCAGCTTATGGCTACCAAAAATACTCGACCTATTACCTATATTGACCCAAAGAAAATGGCTTCAATTTCTCTCAATGGAGAGCAGCACCTGATGCCTCGCAAAATTGTTCAGTCCAATGCCCTGACAACGAGTCCATAGCTATCCTTCTCTAGCATAAATACGCAGCAGGGTGTTCAAGGATAGGAGAACGCAATGCTGAGGAGGAGGAGGAAAATTCAACGGCGACCTCATGATCGCAGCGCGCTCGCTGGCATTGTTTACGCCGCCGTGTGGGCTCAGAGCTTTATCCCGCATTGCTATGGATGACAACGCGCCGGATCCTAGTGGCGGTCTGGAAAGACCGAGAAAGCACGCTACAACGACAGAGGCATGGGCAGCTCGAGATGCCGCTCATCTTAACCACCGTCGGACTTTTCTGCTGAGCAGCGCTCAAGGATGACAGAAGACAAAAGGACCGACAACAAGACGCTCACTATCAACTAAAGTTTTTTTTTTTTTTTTCTTTTCAGAAAATGCATCTGTTTTAATAGTATCGCTCTTCTTCAGGTGAAGCGTTCCGTCACACAACACGTGGCTATGGTCACCAAAGTTTCCGAGAGCACTGCATAATCTGCAGCGGAGAAATGAACCTCGAGCGTTGCGGTTGCACACGGTACATTGCGCGCCCCTGGTCGAATGGAACCAGCGTTTCGTTGAACGCATCAAAGTTCTCCGGCGTCCTAAAAATAGGTTTACAGTAAAGGAGCAGTATCTGTCCTCGCGGAATCTCGCTCACACATCTCGCGGGCAAATATCGCCGACTGAAGATTTTTACTATCAGCCTCGAAAAGCTTTCACCTTAATAATTAGTCCACAGGAAGGTTGAAGCGCAGGGGGGGGGGGGGGGGGGGGGGGGG
>JAJIZL010124860.1:81875-115288 GCA_023969395.1 Amblyomma maculatum
ATTTATTTATTTATTTATTTATTTATTTATTTATTTATTTATTTATTCAATATACCTTACAGGCTCCTAAGGCGGAGCATTGAGTAAGGGGGGCACTCAATAGTGAAACACAAAACTAATTACAGGCTACGGCAAGATACAAGATTATGCAAAGACGAAATACAACACCGTAAGGAGTGTTCACAACATGATTCAGCAACTATTCTGCCTAACCTTTTTATGCCTCGCCGTAGTGCGGCCAGGATTCGACCCCGCGTCCTTGGGCACAGTAGTCGAGCGCCCTAACCACCACGGCGAGGCATAAAAAGGTGCCGCGGCGGCCGCTTTTCAGTGGAGGCGAAAAACAAGGCGCCCGTGTGCTGTGCGATGTCAGTGCACGCTGAAGGATCTCAGGTGGTCATAAGTTTTGGAGCCCTCAACTACGGTGCACCTTATAGCCTGAGTCACTTTGGGATCGTAACCCCTTAAACCAAACCAAGCCAAAGCTTTTTGTCGCAGGATTATACCACTACACCCCTGCCGCAGCCTATTATCCCAACTGCTAAAGTGCCAGGCTTTGTGTGTTATCTTCATAAAGTTTCTTTCGTGCGCAAGTCAGTCAAGAATCAAGACTTCGCGAACTCTTGCCGCATTTATTGGCAGTACCTGAAACAGTGTACACAGGGTTATGGCTTGGTAGCGCTGGATCGTTGGTCATTTCTGTAATAAACAGTTTAAATCTTATAGTGGTGACACCTTGAAGAATCCCAGCACTCTGTTCACTGGGGCTACTTCGTTCATCAATAAAGGCGGATTACTTCAGAGCGCAATGCACAAAACACGAAACATAAAGCAGATGTACCAGTGATTTCCCCGTGTACTTTGCAGGCTCTGTTTTGCCCTAGGTAATATTCCATCTGATCTGGAGTAATTATTTGCATGTGAATACGACCAAGGCCAAACAAAAATACATTGCGCTCCTCGAAGAAAAATTATGCATGTCTTTGCGGCTCATTTCTCGCTTTTCAATGCCTATTTGTACTTTATTCCCTGCTGATCTCGACAATGACTCGAAATCCGCTCGTCCCAGGTGGACGGTACCTGTTCTAGTACGTCTCAGAGATTCGTATGTGTTCTGATAAACAGAGATCCCTCTTCGTCACCTGAGATAAAAAGTTCCCCGAGAGGTTCGCTGCAACATCGCAAGTTTTCAGATCGATGGTGGGGACACTTGGCTCGGCTCGGCTTGAAAACGCCTACGGTGAAGGTACCTTGCTGTATGTTGTCTACTGGTTCTTAAAAGATTATACCCAACAAGCAAGATCCTTGAGACCGCGCGGAACAGCTGCCTGCGGATACGTCTTGAACTCCCAGAGGGTTCCACCGCATTAGGAACACTCTATAGGTGTAGCCAGCTAGATGCGACTGCCGCCCAGGAAACTATGAGTACCCATCTCCGACATGTCCTTCAAGGAAAGAAGCGCTTCTTACACCGTGCCCACCTAACCGACTGGAACACTGGCTTTGGTCAAACTGCACTGCTCCTGGCCGTTTTTACATGATAATATGGCACAGAAACTACTACATCTGACATTTCGCCCTGGACACTATCGCCTCTAAATATGACTAATTTTTCCAGGAGGGAACGCAAAGAACTTCATACCCCAGGTAGAGCATCTGAAAACTACCCTGGCCTACTTAAACGAGGAATATACGCAGCACACCAGCATTTTCAACGACGGTTCAACTATTCAAGAAATCTCCACCCGGGCCTCTTAAGTTCCCTCAACAAGCCATATCCTTTCCCACAGGTTGCAGAGGAAAACGACAGCTAGCTGCGCTTAGCGGTATTGAAGCTTTTTCCTATATCCTGCACCTAACTCCCGGCCATTGAGTTTTACCTACTGAAACGCATCTCTACAAATTCTCTTCAAGCTGCTGAAGAAACTGATCATCATCCCGTCACCGTTGACATTAGGTATCTCCACGTTTCACTATTGCCGCAGGCTACTGCATAATAGTTCATTGGATATCAGCTCACCATGGCATTCTTGTCAATGGAAAAGCAGCTGATACGGCCCGTAAACCCGCCAACATGAGAGATACATTGGGACTTTCTTCACGAAAATTGATACATACCATCTCGAATATAAATTTTCTTTCGAAGGGGCAGCTCTGGAACTTGTCAATGCATCACTACTAGTTTCTTTATTCATTCGCTCCACATCTAAGATCGAGACTCCTTCCCAGAATTTCTCGTCGTTGGAAACTCGTATCACCGACTTCGCGCGAACTCTCCCTTCAGAAACGGTTCGCGATACAGTTTCGGTCAAATGAACAGTTCGCATTTCGAGAACTGCAGCGTGATCGAAACAGTCCTGCTTGAGTGCTCTGCATATACGCTGACGAGCGCGCGTACTATGAAGCAAGTGGAGCCCTGGAATAGGGACACCAAGCAGCGCTGAAGGCTCCACAAAAAGAGCAACCGCGAAGAATACCCTCATCAAATAAAAATATTCAATCAATCCTGAAGAGCTTTAACAATTAACAGAGTCTTAGATACATTAGCAACAGAGAGGAGCAGTGAACTTTTATCTGAATATTTAAATGACATTGTGCATCTCTACAAGCTATAATTTCCTTGAATATTTTTCAGCTCATTTCTCAGGATATGCATTTCATCATTTCATGTCCTAACATTTCTCGACAATTCTCGTTCGTTAGCACGTACTTAATTGCGCCATGTTTCTTCCCTATAGTCCTCATTTCTTTCATTTTCAAAACCGCTCTCTTTCCGTTTCTCTTTCCCCTGTCTATGAGTGAACTTTATTTTTTTCTCACGCTTTCTATTCTGATCCCTCGCCTGATGTGACGAGCTAGAAGGTTTCCCTAAAACCTCTTAAGTACCACTGCCTCTAGGCGATAGCTGGAGCATTTCTTGGAATATTGTAATACGTAGTAAAAAGTACACATTCATTTACCTATGCAAATTAATATATTTCATATGTAATGAGTTGCCGTACTATGGCTACCTGCGCGGGCTTTTAGCTTTTAGACCTGCAATTTAAACAAATTTTCAGACATTGTCACGAACTGAATAACGCTATTATTTCATTTCATCGGCCTCTGATGGTCTTTTTTTTTTTCACTATGTGGTCTGCTTGTGGGCTTCTATACTTAACGTTCCTTCAAAGTTACCTAGCCGTCGTTTGTCTGAGATTTCCTGAGTGTCTTTATTGTGCTCCATTTTCTCCCCAACAGAGGCATGAGGACGGCTCATTCAATGCAGAGGACCGAAGCTCTCGGAGATCACCTGGTCCCTTGGTGCCGCTTTTGATGGCCGTGCTGCCTTTCTTGCCGGCTTCCAATCTCTTCGTGCCCGTCGGCTTCGTTGTCGCGGAGAGGGTTCTCTATATCCCCAGGTACCGGCTCTGACACTTCTCTTCTCATCAGTGACAAGCTGACCCCAGGACAGTTGTACAACTACCGACTTTAATTAGAATCTACACTGAAGATCTGAAACGATGACAAGAAGGAATGAATGAAATTACGAAAAATAAAAGTTTCCTATAGGGGCTTACAATGAGTTTACTAATTTCAAAGTTATCTTCGTGCACTTTGCACGTATTAGTGCCACCGTGTAAACAGCCAATGGCAATGTGAAATGAGCTTTGCTACCTGTGTTATTTTACAAAGAGTAGCTGCAGATTTCAATGCGAAATCGTTCATTGGCTCATGGGTAGCCCAGACAGAGACTGTCATCAGAAAGTGTCATCCGACCATGTCATCGGGCAGTGTCGTCAAAAGTGCCAGCAAGAACTGACAGGGATGAGAGCTGGCATGGGTAATTAATATATCAGTTTATTATGAACATATCTAAATAGCAGAGGTTATTAAGTCAGGGAAACGCTCATATAATTGGATGATTATATTTGAGTTAATTAGGTTGTAGATGGGAGCTGCAGACAGAGCATATCCGCGCGAGAAACCATCTAATTTCACCACGTTTTGGCATCCAATCTTATTCAAGCATGGCCAACTCGATGACAACCTTCAAATCTGGATGGGCCGCCTTCAATATTTGGCCCCTGGACCCCTCAAATTTAGCCAACCAAATTGATCTATATCGATTATGGCCAAATCAGTTCCGACCTCAAAATTCATATGAGTTACCCCTAAAATATGGCCGCCTAGACCACAACTTCACCAGGCCAGAGTTTCACCGGAATCGATATCTAACCTAATTCTAGTATGGGCAATTCAGAGCAGCCTCTAAAGTAGTATGGGCCACCACAAAAATTGGCTTACTAGATCCTCAAATTTGACATCCTATGGGGACCACCGAAAATATGTGGGCCACCCACAGAATATGTCCATCTAGGCACCCGAAACTTAACTTCTTCCGAACTGGACAACTAGAAACGCCAAGTAACCAACGGTACTAGGTTACGAAATGTAAAACTCATAACGGGACCAGGCACAAAACTCGCAATGCTTTCGCGATAATGCACGTAGGCACACTTCAATGTGCCACTGTAACTTTTCAGTTCAATATTCTGAGTAGCATAACAAAACAAAAAACACAAAAGAACACATTAGAAATACTGTGTTTCAATCAGCCTGGAGCACTAGTACAGACGAAAAAATGTACCTAGCTTGTTCGCCTTCTATTCTCTGGCGTCTACCCATTCACATATAAAGTGTAGCTGAATCCATTATTCTATGTGACCATGACAGTGTATAATCAACGGCCTTAAGGCGACTGACGGAAGCTGGTTCCCACGTTGGCTGGCAATATGTATGTAGAAGTATGCGTTGAAGTGGTTTCTTCCCACCATTTCCTTTATTATTGTTCCTGAATACACCGCCATTATCAGGCTTTATTTTTTCAGGACCATAATAATGATAGTTTGCTTCATAGACTATTTGCCTCCGACCAATTATTCATTATTGGCATGTGTCCTCAAAGGCTTTCCTGCATACTCCAGGGACAGATTTTTGTTTCCTAGCCTGATTTATATGTCCTTATTCTGTGCTTTCGCGACTGAATCGCGAACGACCCTTTTTCGCTTTCTGTCTTTATCCGATGAAAACATTCTTTAAAACATGCAGCGACAATGTGTTCAGCTTTATTTACGCACTTAAAGCAAGCATACCGTTCGTCTTATATTAATACTTGCTTTTGTAGTTTCTCTCTCAGATAGCCGAGGCTTCCGAACTAAGCATTGCTTCGAAATTGTCAGCTTAGACTTTAAATGTGCGGAAACGTAGCCAGTCATGAAAAATAAATTACGGCTTTTTTTCTTCATTTTTCCAGGTAAAGTATAGGCTCCAGTAGGATGGCAAGTTGGGCTAGTTGGGTTACGTTCATCTTGACGAAATATGCAGCGCGAACGGAGACGACGGACGAGGAAGTACACAACACAAGCGCTTGTCTTGTGTACTTCCTCTTCCGTCGTCTCCGTTCGCGCTGTATATTTCCTCAAGTGCAGACGCATTGTGCTGGCCCAAATTATTCCTTATAACAGCTACAACAAACGGCAAGTTTCTCGCCAAATGTATTGTGTTCCTTCCGCTGGGATTTGCGAGGATTCATGCTCACCGTACTAACGTATTCAATCAATATTGCAGCGTTAAGGCACTCACGCGAAGTAGTTCAGTATTTGAATTCGTGGTTTTTGGTATATTGGCGTATTTTGCATGCCTACTTAAATTTCTTATCCCCTTAGTTCAAACGTCTCAAAGGATGGTTTGCTCATTACTCGTGTCTGTTTCTGCACAGCATCGGGTTGTGCCTGCTCGTAGGTGAAGGCCTGTGCCGCCTACAGACGAAGGAGCTCGCAGCGGTCAGACGATGTAGCCTCTTTGGCTGCAGCGTCCTTATCCTGCTGTTCGCTGCCAGTACCTGCGATCGCAACAGAGTGTGGGCCTCCCGAGAATCCCTGTTCGAGTGAGAACTTCTTAATGCCGCTTCATCAAATGTTTGCCTCATTTATTAGCCAGTATTTGTAAGCGTAACATGCTAGCAATGCAGCGGAGTGCTACGTCGAGCATATCGCATGTGTATATATGGAGACACCTTTGTCCCGTATCTACGTTTTTAGTGTTTCGCCAAAAGCGTAGTGTGCCCTAATTACGATGACTCAGGCTCCTAAATTATACAACCCGGCTACAAGCGAATCATTGAATTGAGGCCCGTGTCTTAGCAACGCTACTTACATGGTGTCCGTTGATGATATCGTTATAGGAGAGCAATACTGAGGTTAAAAACGGGTGCTCAAATGAGGGTATGTACTTATGATCATTCTCCGTCTTTCATCAGGTCTCTTGTAGAAGGCCGATGCAACTTCAGTTCTACTAAATTCATGGACCTCAGCAATGTCACTATAAGGATACTGAAAGAATTTTCTTAGTCGTATTGAACTTCAATTGGTCTTTTTATGTGGTCTTTGCGAGATTCCCAGTCAAATTTAAAACGTTTTTGTGAATTTTACGATTTACAAATAATTTTTAAAAATTCGTGCTCGAAACACATAACATCATCCTCTGACCGCGCATCCTGTGCCACACCTGCTGCGTTAACGTAGTGTTCTATTAAGGTGACCCTTCGAATTCGGCGCTCCCACGTGACTGTCATGGGTGGAGAGGGGCACAGCAGGGCTCAGTGGCGACCTTATATTTTCATTTTTTTATGGCCCGCTTGAGCTTGTCGAGTTGATGGAGGAGAGTGGGAACAAAATGTTTGATTGCGAACAGTATTTGTGTTAGTGAAGGCAACTTCAATCGTTTCGCGACGTGGTGACGAATGGTGGAGCCCTGTTCGTTCGTCGGCTTTTTCTAGTATCAATACACATTATTTCACGGCCCGTTTAACATTCTAGTTATGGAGTAAAAAGTCTCGCTCTGAGAAAAAAATGAAGGTCTTCTCTCCTTCATGTAAGCTGACTGTTGCTGTCTCCCAACGCAGGTCAGGCATCCGGAACCTACCGGGAAATGCGAAAATGCATTACAACTATGCAAACCTGCAGAAGGACTTGGGCAACACCGATCTGGCCATCAACCACTACCGGCTGGCAATTGAGTACGAATGAAGCATTTTTTAATTGTGGCTGTCTACGGGTTATGGGGAATACAGCGATGTTACCTGATCCTTTTAACACTGAAACTATTGTGTTGTTGGAATATTTGTTAACATTCAAATTCTCGGCACATGGCTTTCTTTTCGGGGAGAGATACAATGGGGTGTGTCATGTCCTGAGTGGCTCTACGTCGTTCAAGATTATTTTATGTTATAATAATTTCCTCCTATTGTCCCGGAACTTCTCTTTGAGCTCTAAAATGAAGAAGAGAATGGCAACAAGTTGGTACTTAGGCGATCGCAAAGCTTTGTGGGTGAAAGACGGGAATATAGAATTATCCCAAAGCAATGCTGGTTTATACCAACGCCGTAGTGGAGTGCTCCGGTAGTCTCGATCACCCAACATTGATTAGCCTGCACCCGATATCACACAGTAAACTGTCGCCTGGTGTTGTGCTTCCAATGAAACGCGTTGTTGGACTCAGTAGTCGAGTCGCCTTAACTCTTATCTACTATAGGTCTTAGTAGGGAGTTACTTTTGGATATCCTTTCCTTTCTTCCTGGCTGCTGGACTGCCGTTACCGCCAAGTTAAAGTAGGTCGCCTGTGGCGCCATTTTTATCAGGGGAATAATACATGCTTCAAATGACAGGCATAATATTTATCAAAGTAGGTGCAAAAAAAAACTGGTGAATTGTGCTTAGTTTGAGGGCCTTAAGGTTTCCCAGCCTTATTATTTGCCGACGAAGTATTGTAAGATAATGCGAAAATTGTCATATCGTGGCATATATTATTTCCTTGCTGTTTGAAGTCTACAAACAAAAAATATTTAGCGACAGTCAGAGTTGATGAGTACATTTCGGACGTTGGGCGACATACAGCGCCATATATGTGGCTGCCTTTAAACCCTGTAGGTGTCCATTGCGAGTTAGAAGCGTTGGTAATGTGACAGCATGTTCTCGTAACAGCCCACAAATTCTGCTTTTGTCTATGAGCAACTTATCAGCGTCGCCCAGAGGTTAAAAAAATGCTAGTTGTTCGGAAAGCAGCTGTACTATTGACATGCGTTCAGGATAACCTGATCTATTCTATTTCCTGTAAAACCGACGAAAAAAATGTTTCACCAAAAAATGCCTCCCTAATTTCAAAAAGTGTAAAAGATCTGAGAAACGGGGAATTTTTTTTTTTTTTTTGGGGGGGGGGGCAGGCAAGTTTGCCAAGCACAGTTATTCATCAGGATGAACCTAGCTGTTTCTACGACCGCAGTAGTTATCAGCGTTGCAGGTTCGCATGAGCTGGTATAAAAGCCTCTCTTATAAGCCAAGTCACTGCGGGATGGTAAACTTCATAAATGAAACCAAACCAGGCTCGTATAAAACGATCTAAAGCTCGGCACTGCTCATCAGTATACGGGGGAAAAAATTGATTTGAAAATTGCGCGTCGCAGCGCTGGATACAATGAGGGTTAGTGTCCAATTCCTGCACACGGCGGAACTTCTGCGTTGCCTTTTAACAACAGGCCATGTTCGTTGTGGTATTTTTACTTTTTTGAAATTTAGAAAACCATGATATCAAATATCACCATAAACTCACCTGAGATATTTTGCTCAGATGTTATGGTTAGAGAGTACACTCAGTTGATATATGATCCAGACTAAGAGTTATTTTTCTTTCTTTGAATTATGGGAGACTTGAGTATTATTTCTGAACTGTAGGGTACGTAAGTAAAGAAAAGCACACCTGACGGGCCGAAATCTGCAGTAAACACATTGCAGCACTAACACATTAATTACGTCTGAAGGTAACAGCAGCTTTGCAGACTACCAGAGAGTTTTTTATTCGGCTTCTGGTTGCATCAAAATCCCATTTGCAATTGCTTAATATGCGCTCACTGTCTCGCAGACTTTGGCCGGAGCATGCCAGCGCGCACAATAACCTGGGCACTCTCTTGACGTCGACGGAGGAAGCCGAGCATCACTTCCGCCACGCACTGCGCATCAACCCAAACCACCCCGGCGCGCATTTCAACCTTGCCAACATTTACAGGTGGGCGTTGAGCACATGATTTTCTTTCTATCTTCATCGATCATGCATTATTTCTCGTAAATTAGGAATAATGACTCGCGACACATATTTTTCGAAAGACTGGTTATATGTACCTTGCAGCTACGGTTAGTAGTAAAAACGAGATAATATCCCGACAATCGGTCTTTTTCAGCGTGGTGGCTGCGTCATATATCTATACTGCATTATGAGTATATCTGCATTTCTTCCTTATCACCGGTGACCCATTTTATGTAGCTAAATAATATCGACAAAAGGATGCTGAGTAATCACCGCAGAAGAACAATGTTATGAGTATAGAGATCTATGACACCCATTCAGTATTTCGAGTAATAAAATAACCCGACTGAACTCAGCTATCGTAAACATCTCATCCGCAGTAAAATTTAACATCTCGTCAAAGCATTTTTACCACGTCATGAACAAATCAAAACCTCAAATCGCTTGCCTTCATATTATGGTTGTCTATTGTCTTAACATGACGTCGTACTGCGCCAGGCGTTGGAGATGTCAGAGCCCGCAGTAGGCGGCCCAACAGAGCTGTATATAGTAGCTGGGTGACTCCGGGTGGGGCTTCATACTTTACAAAAGATGCAGTGTTCTAAACAGCACGGTTACAAGAAGAGAAGAGGACGATCTTTGAAGTGGGGGAAGTGGCGACGCCTGTGCACTTATATTTTCCTTGCTTCTGTTGTTGTGCACCAGCAGTGGCTAATGAACTTCAGCACCAGGCTACTACTAATCGAGGATTACGGAGTTAACTCCTCAATGCCGTCACGTGTTGTGGACAAAAATTGTGGACCATGCACAGTGAAATTGTTCAAAGAAAAATGTTATCTTTTAAGTAAGAGGCTGCAAGCGAATTAACTATCCGGATCAAATAACAACAGAAGATGTATGATATTTTAGGTGAAGTCAAGAAAGAAATTGTACAAAAACGGAGTGAAAGCAACCACTGCTGCCTCCAAGAGAGGCGGTGATGGTAGGCTGATGTGATTATAAGGCAAGCGGCAATTAGGTGTCCACAACTAGAGCAAGACGCGGGCAGTGGTAAAGGATTTGTCTTTAAACTGGCGTTCTTATGGTAACGATGATGGTAACCGGCCGATCACCTTTCCTTTAGCGGGCATGAAAGCCATCATCTGTACTGCTCCGCTATGCCGAAGTGACTCGGCGAACAGAGCTTGGACACTATTTTGTGCAAAACAAGTACGTCAGACATGAAATATTTTTAAATAATGTTTTTCAAGTCAGCAGTGCTTCAAAGTTCCCTGCAGTGTCAATTGTCTTTAAACGTTTTGAAAAAGGTTGGTTCAGAGTTACTTCAAGGAAATGTTCGCGTGTCTGTGCGCAATGGAAAACCCCCATACAGTATTAATTTTTGACATTACATTATTAGTACATAATTCGCAGACCGATATCGCTCTTCGCAGCTCTAGTAGCTCACTCTTATGAAACGGGATACATTATTATCTTTCTTGCTTTCGTCTTCCATTTATCATCGCACATAATTTATAAACATGAAAGCTTGGGATCCCTGAAAATTGAATTCCATCAGTGCTTGTCATGTATGCTGTGCATCGTACTTTGAGCTCTGTAGCGATGATGTCTTCATTACTTTATGCGGCGCTCAGTTGCTTCCCCTTTGATGCACGTTTTTTCATTCTGCATAATCGCTTGTGTCGTGATATTTTCATTATTTCCTTTATTTTATGTATTTTATTTTAATTCCGGCCTTCCCAGCAATGTTATTTGTCACCCCCCTCTCCCTGCAATAATGCATCATTTCAACGGGAGAAAATAAGTAAAAATAATGGAATCATTTTTTTTTTTTTTGCAGCAAGCGTGGCCAGCAGAAGATTACCCGCATTATGCTTGAGCGAGCGGTTGACCTTGATCCAGAGTTCTGCGAAGCATACTCTTCTCTAGCGGTGCTAGCCGCTGACGAAGGAGACGCGGTCGAAGCTGAAAGGCTTCACCGCCTAGCTCTGCGCAGCGACGACCGGAACGCCGATGCCTGCAACAACTACGGAACGTTCCTTCAGACATTGGGTGAGTGGAACCTCAGCATCCAGCCTCCTTGCCTTCGGTGGCGCCTGAAATACGCCGCAATGCTCTAAACAGTCGCGCTTCTGAGGAGAGAAATTCATACAAGCAAAAAATGAAATTCATGGTACGTCAAGATCATTGTGTTAACTTTATTTATTTATTTGTTTATTTATTTATTATTCTGGCCACTTTCGTCTTGACACTAGAGTAGTTGGACAATCATTTCAAGAACGAGTTTCCATAGGAATCAATTAGCAAACATCAAAAACAAAACAAAAATGCACTAGAATCTTCGCTAAAACTCTAACATCGTGAGAAAGAGTAGTTGGACAGACTTTGCTCACCTGTCATCGATTTTTCTGTAGTTGGCTGGAATAACGCAAATGTTTCGCCCCTAATGCACCTGCCACGTTCGAGCGCATGATAGACACCACATTGCGCGACCTCAAGTGGAAGACCTGCTTGTGCTATTTGGACGACATTGTTGTTTTCTCGCCGGATTTCCCAACGCATCTCGCTCGATTGAAACATGTTTTGTAATGCATTACTGCAGCTGGCCTCCAACTAAATTTAAAGAAATTTCACTTTGCCGCACACCAATTGAGCACACCAATTGAGCAATGTTGTTTCTAAGGACGGTGCTCCCCGAGGTAGCTAAACTTGTTCCCAAAACCGTCTACGATGAAGGAACTCCGAAGTTTCGTAGGCCTCTGCTCTTATTTCCGACGCTTCTTCCGCAATTTTGCTTCCATCATCGGGCCATTGACAACCCGCCTTCGTAGAAGCAACGACCTCCCTGGCTGGTGTTCTGGCTGTGGCGAAACGTTTAGTACACTGCGCCGATTGCTTACCTCGCCGCCCATATTTAACCCTGTTGCTCCTACTGAGATCCACACTGATTCAAGCGGCATAGGTATCGGTGCTATTCTAGCGCAACGCAAACCCAGGTGTGCGTACTATGTTGTCGCCTACGTGAGCCGCACCTTGACGAAGCCGGAGATGAACTACTCAGCTACTGAGAAGGAGTGCCTAGCCATAGTTTGGGCGATAGGGAAATTCCGCCCTATGTATAAGGCCGACCCTTCGAAGTCGTTACGGACCATCATTCACTGTGTTGGCTGTCCGCCCTTAAAGCTCCCACTGGCCACCTCGCTCGCTGGGCATTACGGCTTCAAGAATATGATATTCGTGCTGTGTATCGATCTGGAAGGAAGCATGACGATGCCGACGCACAGTTTTGCGATTCCCCATCAATTGCAGTTCCTTATCTTTGACCAACATGGCAGTCGAGCAGCCTAGAGATCCTTGGATCGCCGCCCTTCGCTTTCCTTTCGGTCCCTTCGCCCACTTCGACGCCTCGTGCAATTCGCCGCCAAGCTGCTCCTTTCACAATTCGCGATGGCCGGTTGTACTACCGCAATTATCTTTCTTCCGGCCACAAATGCTTGCTCGTCATTCCTCGACACTTGCGTTCCGAAATCTGCGCTTCATTTCATGCTGACCCCGCAAGACGCTCACGCTGGCGCATTCAAGACTTATACTCGGCTTTGCTTGCGTTTCTACTGGCGCGGAATGTACACCTACGTCTGCAAGTTCGTTCGCTCATGCCATGATTGTCAAGGCCGCAAGGTCGGCCGTCGCCATTCCACCGGCCCCATGCAGCCTCTTACTTGCCCATCAAGACCTTTTGATCGAGTAGGCATTGACCTCTACGGCCCGCTTCCCTACACTGCAGCCGGAAACCGCTGGGTCATTGTAGCGGTAGATCACCTCACCCGCTACGCCGAAACCGCCGCTCTACCTGCTGCTACGGCACGCGATGTTGCTGCCTTCATCTTACACCACTTCATCCTTCATCACGGAGTGCCACGGGAACTGCTGAGTGACCGTGGTCATGTAATTTTATCTGAAGTGTTTTCACCCTTCTGCAGCAATGTAACATCACCAATCGCACTACTACGGCCTACCACCCGCAGACTGATGGTATGACTGAAAGCTTCAACCGAACCCTAGGCGGCATGTCTATGTACATGGCTGCCAACCTTTCCGACTGAAACACATTGCTACTCTTCGTCACGTATGCATACGACACCACTACGCAGACCCCTACGGGATTCTCGCCATTTTTCCTATTATATGGACGTCAGCCATGTTCACCACTCGATACCATACTTTCTTACCGGCCCGATTCTTCTGAAGTCACCACCGTGTTTGAAGTCTCTAGATACGCTGAGGAGTGCAGGAAGCCCGCCGGTTCACTCACATCTTCCGACCAGGGCCGACAGAAAAATCTTTTTGACTCCGCTCACCCCACCGACAGTTTTTTTTTTTCGCAAGCCCGTGTTCGGCTACGTGTGCCTTGTACATCACCCACCGGGCCTCTCCTTCAAGCTACTGCCGAAACACCAAGGACCCTACCGCGTCCTTGAGCGCACCTCACCCGTCAATTACATTGTTGAGCCCGACACGCCTTCGCTAAACCTTCGACGACGTGGGCGTGAGACCGTCCATGTTTCTCGGTTAAAACCCTACTATGACCCAGACATATTGTTGTCCCCTTAAGTCGCCAGGATGGCTCCCTCTTCTCCTGGGGATTGATCGTAAAGAAGAAGATGACCTGGCTCCAGCGCGCCGGCACGAGACGCGAGCATCAGCTGTTCAAGCCAGCGCCTACCTGCAAGTGCCTACCTTGACTTAGCCCTAGCAAATGAGCTCGTCTTACAATAAAGCTCGTTATAAACTAATTAAAACTCTAAATGTTTCACTAATTTTCACTTAAAGCTCTGCTTTAATTAGTGAAACTTAGTGACTGACTGAATGAAAATTTTACTTTGATACGAAGGAAGAGCTGTGTGGGTGGTGTAACTAGTCCGCGACTCCAGCAGCTATTGCTGCTGTCCGTGCTTGTTACGAGGGCCTTTTGGACGTAGTGTTCAGAGCTGCAAAGTGCAGGCTGCCATATATCAACAGCATGCACGGAGTTCGGACAGTCAGGTGAATTGTTGGAGCAGGTCCCCTCCACTGACTGCCTACGCGAATCAAATCAAATCAAATCAAATCAAATTTTATTTTATTTTCCTTTGCACAAAGTACAAGGATGGAGCAGCCGCAAAAAGCTACTGCTACCAGCAGCTTGACGAGGTGACTGCCCCCACTAATGACAGCAGCAGAGGCATAATATGGAACAATCCACTATCAAAATAACAAAATGAGAGTTACGGATGTACTGTATTACGAGACAATATATACAGTGTCACAAAAAAAAAGGAAAATCAAAATCACTATCAAAATAACGGAGCGTTGCAAACATACTGTCATACGAGCCAAACAACACACAAGAAGGGAACATGGGATCGACGGATCAAGAGGAAAATCACGCTGCGTTCACATTTCACATTTTTTGATTATTATACCCCAAGAACAAATGTTTCAAACATCTTTTAGACATCGTAGTTATATCGATGGGCTGATGAGCATAACTGTTGAGGAGAACTGGCAGAGTAAAGGTTAATGACTTTTGGGCATAGTTGTTTGGCGGGGTTGGTATATAGAACACATCTGGACGACGTGTGTTGTATTTCTGAACAGTTGGCTTCAGTGTGGCGATGTTGTTGTAAAAAAGGTTATTCTTTTTTACAGCTGTGGTGTACGATACGGTAAGACGGTAGTTATTATATTCACAAGCCTTAATAACTGCAAATCGTTTAAAAAGTTCTTCTGTGTGGGAATCATACTTTACGTCAGCTATAATTCTTATTACTTTCTTTTGTAACAACAATTAGTTGTTTAAGTTCGTTTTGGTTGTCGTTCCCCATACCAAATGGGCATACGTCATTTGGGGTAGAATTAGAGAATTATAAAGCAGCAGCTTAATCTTCTGAGGTAGCACATGCCTACATTTGTTTATTGTACCAATAGCTCTGCAAACTTTCTTGTAGGTACCATGAACATGTTGATCCCAAGTTAGGTTACTGGAAAAATGAACACCGAGAACCTTCATACTCTCTACAATTTCAATCGGAGTGTTATCAAGCGCTATTTTAGGTGTGGAAACACATTTGTTTTTGGGTCGGAATAGGACTGCCTTAGTTTTTTCTGTATTTACATACAGTGAATTATGCTTCGTCCATGCTGCAAACAGCCGTAGTGACTCATTACTGACTGTTTCTATGTCTTGGGTTGTTTTTCCTGTAATTAATAAACTTGTATCATCAGCATAACAGATCAAAGAAACCCGTGAGTTTGGAAACAAGCAATACAAATCAGTGACATACAAGCAGAATAAAAGTGGCTCTAGAATACTTCCATGAGGAAGTCCTGTTTTTATGTCTTTAAAACAAAATTGACAATTGATACAAACTGCTTACGCAGCTGACTTAAGTAAGATGCTAGTAAGCTTTTTAATATTATTTCCTTTTACTTCAGCAGCGCTGTCTCGGTAGAGCAATACTTGCGAAAACCGTGCTGGAAATCGTGAAGCACTGAATGTTTAGTGAAGTAGCTAGATAATCTTGAGTGTATAAGCTTTTCCAATGCCTTGGAAAAGATAGGCAAAATCGAGATAGGCCCGTAGTTTTTTATTATGTTTCTATCCCCACCTTTAAAGACCAGAGTCACTTTAGCAGTTTGCATTGAGTTATGAAAAACACCGGTAGACAGGACTAAATTGAAAACATGCGTTAATGGGGCTTTTATAATTCTAACCACGTACTTAAAGGGCTTTATTTGTAAATTGTCAGCGTTGCACACGTTGCTGTTATTTAAATTTATCATTGTGGAAGCGACTTCGTCTTCATCTGTAGGACACAAAAACATGGTACTTTCGCTTGGTGAAATATCTGGTAGTGCAGGATCTGTTTCTTCTAAAGAAATACTTGAAGTTGAAAACTGGCTTATGAAGAAGTCATTAAAAAGGTTTGCTAGACTAGATTCTGAGACATTTTTACCCTCATGGGAGATCGCTTCGATTTCATTAGAGCCATGGGTACGACACAACACAGCATCTAATTTCCTCCAGGTTAGATCGGAGCGCTGAGCATCATGTAAAAATAAGTTAGAGTAGTAGGCTGATTTAGATTTTCGGATTATACTGAAAAGCTTATTTCGAAGAGATTTAAATTCAATAAGGATATTCTGTTCTTTTGTTTCAAGAAACTGTTGAAAAAGACGATTTTTGCGATCAATCTTTTCTGGAATATCCCTCGTTATCCAAGGCTTTCGGATTCGATTTGCCTGCTTGACAGTTTTACGAGGAAAACTTTCAGTATAAGCAGTCTTCACTGTTGCCAGAAAAGTTTCGTAGGCCTCCTCAGCGTCTGTTTTTGTGTATAAATGTTTCCATGTAATGTTCTGCAAGGATATTTTAAAGCGCTCTAAATTGTTCTCCGAAATATCTTGAATTGTTCGTTTTTCTTTCTTCTTCTTCGACCGAGTTGTTGTTTTCACAATCATATAAACAGGAAAGTGATCACTTATATCAGCAGCTATGGTATCTGCAATTATAAGTGAAGATAAGTGGTTAGTTACAAAGAAATCCAGCAGAGCCGAAGACGTACCAGTGACTCTTGTCGCAGTTGTGTAAATAGCTTCACTGCCATACATGCTAATGACACAACTTAATAATGCCTGCCTTGAAGCACATTCAAGCAAATTAGCATTAAAATCACCACCAACGACAATGCAACGCTATACTGGAAGACTCGCGGTAACCTTTTACTATCCAGCTAGTATGCTCTTGCTCTGCGCAGTACCGATTTTCTATGCAGCTGTAAAGCGTTGCTGTGCAGCTGCTCCAGCAGCAAGACTGGACTTCGGTTAGATTAGTAGCCGCCGGATTAGAACATGAACTCAGCCATATATATTTAATAACTGCAAGTAAGTGGGCTGGCGATTATTACATTAACGCTGAAAGCAGCGCAAACAAGAAGCGCAGTAGTAGACATTTATGGAAGCAACCAAGCTATTAGTAATGTTTCAAAAGATCAGGGGCTTCAAGGAAGTTATCAAAGGAATATAACATGTCAACCTGAGCGAGGCAGTCATTCGTGCAAAATATTTGAACTTAACACAGAATGGCGAAAGGTGCACTTGTGTACTCGAATCTAGGACGATGAGCCACTGCTGTATTTTCTGATAAATTCTGTATGATGTCATCAGCCTAAAGACGGTAGTGAATCTGAATTGATGACGAAACACACTGTTTACTAAGAGGCGCAATGAATGGTCGGTGGTTTCATTTTAACATGTGTATTCAGGTCGAGTATGTACAGGGTGCTCCACTCCTTGTCCGAACAGACGAGCAGGTGGCCGCTTAATTCAGATCGAAATTAAGTCCGACCCAAACATCCATGCGAAGCACCACCTCCAGGCCCATCTGGACATGTGCCACTTTGCTTCGGTGCAGGGCCGCGTGGTACACAACAGCGCCGTGAAGAGAACTACCAACTGCTCGCGTGTTCGCACTAATGGTGAATTTCAATCGCAGAGCTGGAGCACCTCTGGAGCAACACTTTCTGCTCTTTTCAGAGCAACTGTAGATCCGAAACACGGATCGCGTCTTCCAATTGCAGAGGGGGAGCAAGTGCCGAGTTAAGGTCACTCCTTGAAGCAGTCAAGACTGCTTCGCGGAAATCGGCGGAGCCAGCCAGAAGTTTGCGCGACATATTCCTTCAGCGGCTGTCTTCATTTACCTCGGCTCTCTTGCTGAAGTCGTCTGCGATCCCACAGAGGCAAAAACGAACGGGAGCAGCACTAGCGCCAAGCTTGTCAAGGCGCATTATTGTGGTCTGAAGGCGCCTTTTTGGCAGACGAAATTTTCATGTGCTTAGGAATTTATCAGCCCAGGCATAAGATAAAAAAGGATCATGTAATGCCCCATATCTGGCGACTTTGTGGTGTATTCTAAATAAATAAGATAAAATAGATATCCACAGGATAGGGGGCGGAAATGCCATGCCCATTAATTTGACCTCCAAATTAATATCGCTGCTAGAGCGCATCGAAATGCTAGACTGGAAATTTGAATCTATATAGTGAAAATAGGTAAACGCATTAGGTCAGACTACGTGTTCAGTTATGAAACGCATCAGCAAGCGTTACGTTTGTTGCTAGTATGTTCCAAGTTTTTGCTAAGGTCGACCTATGTTATAGTATATATCTTTGCATGTTTTGGCCGTTTGTCATGTCTAAGATGATTACGAAGTGCATAAAAAGGAATCAGACTGGAGATAAAAAGAAAATTGCAATAATCAAAGGCGTTTGACCTTAGAAATGTGCTCCAAAACATAATTCAAATGCTCCAAAACCCTCATTTCGTTGCTCCAAAGCTGCTCTAAAATGGCTTTACTACTTCTCCCAAAGCTGCTTCAAAATGCTGGAGCCTACTTCCATCCCTGGGCTATGCTTAGTGACTTTGGTTCATGAATCCTTGAAAACGACAGTCCGTTTTGTAATGCAGGTCCAGATAAAAGGCTGTTTAATTTGGTTGCTGCTATGAGAAGGGATTTTATTTTGTTCATCTCGGTAACGATTGCTCATGATCGGCATGTCGCTGGCCTTTAGCAAGTATGTTTTCAGAGCAGCACTGCATGAAGTGATCTTCGCAATAGTCCGTTCAGTTTTCAACTTTAGAAACTTTTTGGGAAGTAGTGAATGCAATCGGGGATGTAATTGTTGAACACTAAAATATAATTTGAAGAACTATATCTGGTGGAACCCTCAAGTGATCGGAACCGGCATTTAGTGAAGCTGTTTAAAAGCTACGAACTGTAAGCTATTAGATCAAAGTCCTAGATCCGACGCAGAACTTTTGTTATGTGCGATAAGAGATGCGCAGTAATGGAACCACGCGACTTCCTGGGTCCCCCAGGGACTGGTCGTGGGGCCACTAATGTTTCTAAATAATTTTAATGGTAACTCAACTGATAGTTTTTCAAATATATCTTTGTTTACAGTTGACTGTTTCGCGCAATAAAAAAATATACCGCTTTTAAAGGTACTCTTCAGCTCAAAACTGACTGCACTCATATTCATGCTTGGTGTTCAAAATGGACTTGGCTATGAAAAAGTAAGCTCATTTTTGTCTTTTATGAAAAACATCAAAATTTGAGCTAAATGTTGGACAAAATTACAGTTGCTTAAGCAAGGATGTACATAAAACGTAAAAGTGTTATATTGTCGAACGGCTGCATATGATGTGCTTATATGTATTACGTGACTACGAAAGTTGGTAGAGAGGTAAATTTCGTCGTGTAAAATAAAACATTTTCACAGCCAGACTGCAAACATACTGCTCCTTGTCCTGTGTTCGACCTATCATAAACTATGCCTCTTTTGTATAGTACCATGCACTTCAATAGTTGATTGAAACTGCATTTATTTACGTGTTTATATGTCATTCTAATTATGTCATTATGCATATCATTGTATACATGTTGTATATGCCTTATAAAAGGGGGCTTGAACCCCGTCAAGTGATTTTTTTTTTTTTCATTTTTTGAGTCCCTTCCTATTTCGACGGAAAATAAATTCAAGTTCAAAACTAGACAAAACTTACGACAGTGCAGGTTCGTATTGGACAGGTATGCGGGAGGAGATAATTATACTCGAACGAAAATTTATTTGCAGTGTAAAAAATATTGCGACTCGTGCAAGAAGAAAAGCTAAAGTAATTATGCATAACATTTTGTGAAAAAAAAAACGAGATTAGTTGTGAAATTAGGCAGCATTCTACGTTTTTGAACGACACTACCACTATAAAATTCGAGTACAGCCTGCCAGAACAAACAAGTCTGTGAGGAAATTTTTTGTCAAAACTGAAGCTGCAGAACCGGCCTTCGTAGACGAAAATGTTTCCTAAACTAATATATCTTTTTTTTTTTATAATTTGTCAGCCCCGTATTATAAAGCTCTCAGGAAAATAAAGGATATATAATATAACAGAAGAGAGCGTACGTAAGACTCTTTCCAATGTCTATATCTCGAACGTAAAGAGAATATCTAAACATGCACATGTGAGCGCCATATTTAAGTGCAGGATAACGTAGTATGTGCCCATGAATGGGCATTTTTCTAAAATAAAACTGGCATGTCCAGGCTCCTACCGGATACTGCACACTCAGGATAGTGGGTAGCATGTGCTATGCAATGTGAGAACATTGACAGAATAACATGCCAGGCTGACATAAGCAGTAGAGATGTAATTAAGGGACGAATTTCTGGGCCGCATACGCGATAAACAGAGTCCTTAGCACCTTCATGTACCGCTGGTTGCAGACAGACTTGTCGAAATGAAAGGACAGCGTTTTGCATTCTGGCACGCCACACCACGCTTACTGTGGAGAACAATCTTTACCAAGAATCCACGCTTGTTGCACTGCGAACAGAGCTTCTTGGGTGCGAACAGAACGGGAAAAAACTATAGATTTCTATGTTTTTGTCTGGTATTTATGGGGGGAGGGAAGCGGGGGGGGGGGGGGCGTGGTAGGCGATTGAACGTTTTACTGGTGTAAAGTGACGCTCATTTTAGAGACATGCTGCAGTTCAGCTTATACCTTGTACGCAGGTAGGTGGTGGGCCGCACGAGTTTAGCTAATGCAAGTTTCCTAAATTACTAATTAGTGGCCGCATGATTACAAGCTACTATTTAACACGTGGCACGTGGATAACAAATTTCTGCTGTGTGACAAGAATTGACTTACCTTGGTTTAAAGTATTGTTTACTGGTTCTCTGGGCGCGTATTTGGCATTTCATTCTGCTGCACGTCGGGAGACATTAAAACGTCTCAATGCTTATAACTACAATTCCTTCCTCTCTGCTGTGCAGCAATTTTTTTTTTTTTTTGTACGCAAGCTTGCCATAAGGCATATTATATAAACTCATGTAAATGGTTTTCCGTGAGGAACCGGAGCAGGCTCCCGCTCTTAGCGTTATCGGTGAGCCATTTAGAAAAGTCATCTTCCCTTGTTGTGGTTAGTCCCACTTCGCGCAGAATCTGTGTCCCTGCACAAGTCCATAGCAGGTGGCGAACATCCACTTCTGCAGCTGGTGTGGAACACTTCGGGTATGTGGTTGGTCCGATGTCTGCTTGCGATTCCCATCGGCATTTTACCGACGGGGTAAGGGCCGCCCCAGCTCTTATCCTTCTAAGGGAAACCTCCTCCAATCTCGTTAAGTTACGAGGGATTGGGAATGTACACGGGGGAATGAGGGCACGTGTACTTTTCCTTAAAGAGGATGCTAAGATGGAAACAGCGGAGCGGGCATCGAAAGGGAGCCTGGTGGGGGGCACATTAGTGTTTGGAGCTTCGTGTGTGAGGTGGTCAACTTTTCTCTGCTCAGCGTTCTCAGCATCGTCTTGCGTCCAATGTATCTGGATGCTTATCTTTGTTTTTTTATTGAGTGCGTGGATTTCCTGGGTAACACAGAGCGTCTTCGTCACTTTCTTCAGTTGTTTTATGGCGGCTAAGGAGTCTGTATAGATGTGGGCTTCTGTTATGGAATCTATTTTATTTATGGCCTCCATAGCATCGCGGATTGCATAGAGTTCCATCACAAGCGAGTCCGGGTATTCTGAAACATATTCTTTATGTACCTTTAGTTCGCTGTGTGTTGGACTAGTAGCTGCTGTTCTACCGCCATTTTCTATAATTGATGCGTCCGTATATGCAATGCAGGTACCTGAAAGTGCATCAACCAGAGGTCGAGATGCCAGCTTTTCTTTGCGACGAAGCCGAGTGGTCTTGTTTGTCGTAATAGTCGTGAATTCCCACGGAGGGGGGTCAGGCATTGGTGGTGTTTGAACTTCCTCTTCGTCATACAAGGATGCTATGGGCGTAACGTACTTTCGCTTCATATCCCTTGTTGCCTCTGGTTGTTCAATTAATTCTGTCAACGTATTTATCTGTGCAAACTCTTGGAGAATAGGGATAGGGGTAAGTTTTGGCAAGGCCGTGATAGTGCGCATTGCATTTCTATTTATTGTTTCCAATTTCGCCCACTGCCGCCTCGTGAGTCTTTTGGAATTGGGCCTGATATAGTATCCTCGGCTGTAACACCGATTGTACAAGACGTCTTGCCATGTCCGCTCGAGCTCCTCCTCCCCTAGACGAAATGCGTTTTATCATTTTTAAGGAAGTCGCAGCTACTTTTTTCACCTTATGAAGCCATTGTGTTCCTTTGCCGGATTTGTGAATTTCTAGGCCAAGTCAACTCGTCCACCTCTTGGAATGCCTGATTTCCAATCTTTAGTGTGACACTTTGCGTCGGAAGTCCAGGGCCTCCAAAAACGCTGTAAAAGGTGTTTCCTTTCTATTTGTGCTTGTAATACCATATAGCTGAATTAGTAGAATGAACTCTACTGTCTTTTTGTTTTTATACCAAGCAGTAATGGTCCTTTGAAAGTTCTAAATGTTCTTCTGTACAGGCCGGATGGAAGAAGCCATGACGCAGTACCAGAGGGCACTCGATCTACAGCCGAACCACACAGTTGCCTTGCTGAACGCCGCCAGGAGTCTGCGCAGCATGAAACTCAACAGACAAGCAGAGAGCCTCTACAAACGGTACTCACTCTTTCCATCCCGGTCGCGTTCGCGAAGTAGAACAAAGAAATGTAGAAACACTAGGATATTTGCCGCTGGCCACACCTTAGAAACAATCGCCGCGTCTTTCGTTTTTCGCATATTTTTGGCAAAATATCATGGGAATTTAATATATTCCCTACTGTGCTGCCAATCCCTTTTTTAGTAGTGTGAGCTTCACTTAGATTATTCCAATTTTATTATTTATTTTAGTTGCGAATTCAGCGCTTTTAGATAGGTTGAAATAAACTAATTTTTGTCTGTGCTCTAACACGTAAACATGTCTGCGTGTATAATCAAAAATACTTGTAAAAAAACATCACCTTTTCTTCTTCAGTATTTCGGCTAGAACAAAATAATTCAAAAAACTAAAGCTCATTTCTCTATCGGGCAAAGCAGCTTGACGAAAGCTGAACTTTGCACGCTGTCGAATTCAGCCAAAATGATGCGTAAATCTTTGAAATGGTAGGATCAGCATCTATGGCATCAATCTCAATTCCTCATTTCTTATTTCCCGCATCTTTATATCTTTTTCCTCGTCCTTCGCCTCGAAACCTAGACGTATGTCTGCATCTTCAGTTCCGATCAATAGCTTCTATTCGGAAGTTGGACAAAATAAATATTTTTCCAGGGGCACAACTCAACCTTACTGTTACCTCATCAGCCTCCGAGAAAGTACTCGTTGCAACCGAAATAGGACGAGTTTTGAAGAAAAACTTTACTATCCTCATTACGCGAAGATCACTATGTCGTTGCGAACACTCGAAGAAAATATTTTTACGAACAGTGTGCTGAGCTTACATTTTAACCCACGCCGAAAGTTCAGGCAGTGGTAAAACATTTATTATTTTCTGTACATTATGTTTGCAGCGCTTTAAGCCTATTACTGAGGGAAACAGGTTTGTAAACATCATATTTTTGAGGCTTTCTTAGCGAGTGACTCCAATCCATTGCACAAACCTGCAGTCTGAGGCAGGTCATCAAACATTTACGCGGGTAACCAATGTTAAATACACTGTCACAGTCAAATAGAGGTAACGCAAGAACGCGGATGAAACCGTTGCCTTGTTTAGGTGACGTTTCGTTCGTATATAAATATTGTTACGGGGCGGCAAGCCGATGAAAAAAAGGAGACGGAACATGACCGATGGCGATGTTAGACGACGTTTAGTGAATTGTTAGCGGGCCTAGCGCGAGCGCTCCTGCCCTCGCCACAGCCCGCTTCTTCTTCGTTGCTCGTCCGTAACATATCCCGGGGCCACCGAGCGATCGCCCCGATCGTGGACGAGGAAGTTTACCGATGTTGACGATTCCATGGCATGATGATGGGCGTGTTTGGAGGCTTGAAGAAGAAGACGGAGAAGGAAGAATAGAACGGCTTGCCGGCACGATGATTCCCGATGAACCTTGGTCCAGGACACTCTCGGGCTAAACGTTGCCATGACTCGATGGCGGAGGACAAAGCACGCATCGTATGACATGGGCAGGGGTCATGTGTTCATGTGTGGCGGCGTCTTGGGTCGGTGGGGTCATAGATCGGAAAATTGCGTCAGCAGGGTCACATGGTCATCGGCTCTCTCGCTGTGTCTTATGGTCGTGTGGGTGACTTCTCGGGTCAGTCTGTTTCGTCGTGTCTTGTGGTCGGGGCGGGGGGAATGGGACGAAGGAACGGCAAGGTCTTGCTGGGTCCGGCGGGCTAGGGAAGAGCCATGCGATGCCTCCTAACCTTCAGCCGACAGTGCAAGAAGACGCAGGGCGCCGAAGCTCCGGACCAGGATGAGAGGGTGGTGATAAAGTACCCCGCAACTCCAACCAAAATGTTACGGGGCGGCAATCCGAAGAAACCATGGAGGCAGAACATGACCAATGGTGATGATAGATGACGTTTAATGAATTTTTAGCGGGCCTAGCGCGAGCATTCCTGCCCGCGCCACTGCCCGCTTCTTCTTCGTTGCTCCTTCGTAACAATATATATAAGACAAGTGGAGGGAAAATGAGGGGCTCGTTATTATAGAATTTAAAGGAGCCGACAGCCGAGTCCAAGGGAAAAGTTGGGGATTTTCTTTCTTTTATGTTTTGTTGTTGGTATTGACACGGATTAGTCTCATGATTATTTCGAGGGATAGAGAGTATTAAATGCAAAGCGGAAGTAAAAGCAACGCACCGATGGTGGGCTCTGTTGTTTGTAGTTGTTGTTTTTTCTGTTCCTTGTTATCTTTACCCACCCCTGCAATAGCCCAATAGGGCTGCAGTGTGTACAAATAAATGAATGAATGCACTGCAACCTAACCTTATTCTCCTAGTTATTTCCCTTTCATGGTCCGGATCTGTGGTTACTACCTGTCCTCAGTAGACATATTCGCCTGCCACTTCCTGTGAAGCAGTGAATATCACACCTTACCGTAGGTCTGTACGGGAAAAAAAAATCTAGTGATTCTTATAGAGCACAAATATACCGGAAGTGAAATTCGAGATCTCACCAGGACACGGGTGCGGCAACTCGGTAGACGGAGTGATGGTTCGTGACGATGATTCTGACTGCGGATTCGACCCAGGGCATTGGCGGTGGAGCCAGACCCGCAGGTAATGGACAACCTGGCCGTCTTCTACATCAACGCTGGCCGACTGGACGAGGCACGGCAGCTCTACGAGAAATCGCAGCGTCTTTTTCCGCACCATCTCGACAGCAGGGTGCACCACGTAAGTCCAGGAGCAATTATTGTGCTGTTCATTGAATCCTAAAGCAATTACTGAGAGTAACAGAATTTACGCACGGAATCGCGAAAAGAGCCGGCGTTTAAGCATTGGGATGTTTTAAGCATGGTTTCAACATATTGATACGAGCGAAAGCTGCGTTAAGCATGATTGAGCATTGTTTAGCCAGAATGTACAGTCTTTGTCAAAAGTGTAGAGCCCAGAGGGTCTGCTTCTGAGCCACTTCGTGCGGCTTGTAATGTATTCACAATGTTGCAAATCTCTTGAGAGTAAGAAGATTTTTTGCCCTACTCTCTCCTATGGGAAGGACCTCCACTAATGCCAAATCAGCTCCACTACACGGCTCAGAAGTAGACCCCCCGGGCTGTACACTTTTGACAAAGGCTGTACATGTCTCTGGTGGTTTGAATTAAAGGGACGCTCTAGCTTCCCATATACAGTAGACGCGATAGCCTCTGTAACACCGCCTTTTTCATTCCGCGATATTTTTCGCACTTTTTGTTTAGTTTAGTTTTGGGGAAGGAAGGCGCCAAATCTATCTCACTTATAGGCGGACGCCTACACCTAATTAGATCAACGTCGCACCACCTTTTTCTTCCGCGATTTCATTAGTATTTCCACATACTAAACTGCGCAAAACTTTTGTAGGGTGGTCAGATTGAACCTAGCGTGTTTGGTTCGCAGCCCAACAATTAGTACATGCAAGCGGCTTTTCCATAGGTGTGCGAAACACCGTTGCTGTTACGACTGTAGGAAGGAGGAAAATAAAGTGCACGGGTTTGCCAACTAACACTAGGTGGGCCACCCCTGCTGCCTCGCATTGACAGAGGGGAATTTAGAGATGAGACAAATAAATAAGGGAAGAAAAGACGCGCGTCACAACAGCCGTCGTCCGCGAATGACGCGGTTGCGATTTCAATGACGGCACTCACTGCAGAATGTGCAGATACTGATACGGCGATGTCAAGGGGCCTCCGCCACAATAGTTCCCAGCCTCAGAGGGCTGCGAGCGGCACCGGTCCTTATATCAGGCGCATGGCAAGTCACGTGGTTAGGCACGCGTGACAAGTGGGCGAGTCACGGAGTTATATGCACATCTTTCAGAACAACATCACCTTGAGCTTTGCATGCGAGAAATGGAAAAAGTATTTCCGCCTTCTGTTGCTGGACAGCTCGTTTTTATGTGGTGGAATTTTGTGGAAGCCTTATGATTATTACAAAACATCTGTTCAAAGGCAAGTCTATGACTTTATTATGGGCACCAAAACCATGCTTCTACTTCAACGTCATTTCTGGCTTCTGATATTAGGTTTCCTTCTTGCTAAAAATGCGCCGATTAAGAAGGTATAGATGTAAACATTGATGAGTTTACTAACAGAAAAAAAAAATGTGCTCCGAATTTTTCAATGCATGAACACATTTTAAAACTGTAAAATGCAAGGGACGATCTAGACTTTTCCGGTTAGAGATTTCATTTAGCAAGTACCTAGGCAACCACAAGGGGCCCCGAAGCTTTATTAGTTTCCTTTATTGCCACCCACATTAAATGTCATACAGCAGTTATAAACACCACAAAATCATGTCTTATACATAGCGTGAATTTGTTGCTCGCCTTCCTATGCAAGTTTCTCTCCGATCTTTGTATTTGCCTTCGCTACGTTTTGACACTGTTCTTCCAAGAGCTCACAGTCGCCGTTGCAATACTGAAGCCTTAAACGGCAACTGAAGCGCTTTTGGAATTAGCCTGAATTCCATGACACGAATGTGTGAACTCTGATGCGAAATAATGCCAAGTCGATTTGAGCTATAATTTACATTAAGGACGTTATGGCTGAATATGCAACTATTTCAGCGCTCAGGCTTCTCTGCAGCGCATGGTAACAGTAGGGACATCGATGATGACGTCTTCTATAGAGGCGACGCATTTCCAACGTTTCTACTCCAACGCCATCGAAGGTAAAGGCCGCGTTGTCTAGCGGCATCAGGTGACTGACAGCATGGATTGGGAGGACGCAGTTGAAATTTGAAGCGTCGCCAAGAAGGTGACGTTATAGTCCAGTTCTTGGCATTGCTGCGCTTCTATGAGGAGAAGCTTGAAGACTTGATTTCTATAGCTGATTGCGCCGCATTATTCAAAAGTAGCGCAACATCACTTGATGAGCTTAGTGTACACGTTTCATATATTCTAATGAGCATTTCGCATTAATTTCAATTCCAAATCCAGTATTTGAAAAGCAAGGCTATTTGCATTTTATCTTCATTAGTAAAGCTTATTGCGTTTATTTGGTATGGGAACGTCATAGCTTGAATAAAATCATACATTTTATCAGAGTTAATGGTTTATCTCCCAGGCTCACGCGTCCTTTCGAGTTGTAATTCGAAATCCATCTCTAATCCGTCTGTTTCGATCAGACCAATGCCAAAATTTATTAACAGTGCCTTCTGTAGAAGAACCAGCCACTGTGGCTCGGCGGCTTGTAAGTTGTTCTCCTGAATCCAAGGTCACGAGGATGAACCCAGCCCGCTCTTCCACGGAGGGTAAATGCAAAAATGTCCATGTGTTGTGAGATGTTGGGGCACCTAAGGTATCTAGAGCAATCTAAACTGGTTCAGAACCATTCATCAAGCCCTCCCTCATGCTTTATGTGTCGCTTCGCAAAATTAAATCACACGCGAAAATGCCAAAGACCAGCCAAGAATCATTTTTGTCGAGCCACCTTAAGATACCCAAACCCTTTTTGAAAACAAACTGGTATCTCTTTACACTTCTCGTTTCGTCCATCAACCCATCTAAGAGATTTGGAGATAAAGAAAGAAAGAAATATTTAAAACGTAATGCTATACACAGCCTTGGGCCGGTATTCCGTCTAGGAAAGGGAGGTTAAACTTTTTCCTTCGTGCAGCTCACTTGCCTCTATGGCCCGCTTGGATATTACATAGCCCCTTGAGGCATTCGCAACATCAGTAGTGAATCGAATACATTAACACAGTTTTATTCTCCCTGCTTACTCGGATATTTTAAGTGACAACCAAAATTTACTGGGCTTATTTTATTTACATAAAAAAACATGCAAACTATTGTAATCATGCACATCTATTTGTACCGTGAACCCACATGTTCTCGCCCCCTACTTGATTCCACAATATTTCTTCTTATTAGGACCTTCCTGTCTTAAAATTGTTGCCTCGAAATATTCTCGTTTCTCCTCTCTCAAGGCGCAACTACTTATTCGTCTGCGGAGCTTCCGTGGAGCCCAAGAGCAGCTTCTTGAAATAATCGGCAGAAACAACAGCCATCGAGAAGCCCTCCACACAGCGGCATTGCTCTACAATCACACCAATCGCACTGTTGAGGTAAGCTTTGAAATCCCAGATCTGCCATCCCTGATTTCGCCCTGCATTCCAAGGTCGTACTATAGTGACGCACAGTGTATTCGGTTTAATCTCTGTGATGATTTTTTTGCATGAGGCATCCCATGTTCGCCTTGACAGGCGCGAGGGGATCCCTATAACTGAGTACTCCCGCCATGCTGCGCTGCCATGCTGCAGGCCATCGACTACATCCTGAAAGCTCTCAAGCTGTGTTCCGTGGATGACCGGTCATGCGCAAGGATTCACAGCGATCATGGCGACATCCTAAAGGACTTGGGCGACCTCAACATGTCAGCTCAGGTACTCAGTGCTGCCAGTGATCTTATACAAAGATGCGCTCCATTTAGATGAAGCATGCATAACACCTCTGTCACACGGGCATTCTCATTGCCCATTGAGTCAAAGGCCGTCAAAATTTTCAGGGTCATCGAAATGCACCGCTGCCACACGGATAATTTCAGTGGCCATTGATTAGCGAGCTTGAGATCCGACAGGTGGCGAGAAAAAAAAAAGAACTACATGGTGATGTAGATGAGGGTACCGACATGAGAGAGAAGTAGTTTGGGAATCAGAACAAATTGGGCGCAGTACGAAACCAACTTGTGCTCTTGTGATTGGTGAGACGAGATACGGTTTATTAGGAGCACTGAAGAAATAAATAATATAAAGACCGTTACAAAAGATGGAATTGTAGGCGATGTGTTCTGGGGACCACCCGAAACTAGCCTTGACTTCACCTTCGGTATTGAACAAAACTTCCCATGAAGCAAAGCAGACTTTAGAATAAATATAACTATGGTCGGCCGTCCTGCCCACAGCACACCACCTATGCGTCGTTGCTAACTTCTCAAACAAAACGGTCGTTAAATATAGTTGAAAATTTTGACTGCCTGTGGGGAACTCGAAATAATCACGCTAGAAAAGAACGCAGTGTTCTGGCACCAACCGCGATTTGTCAAATCAAGGAGGGAAAAAGAGAACAAATAAACGTCTGACTTCGCGCAATTGGGAACCCGCGGACAGCCCTCGGGCAGACAGAGTGCATAATTAAACTGACCCTCTGTTTTCTAAAAGTGTTTTTGCAACCGCGTGCATTCTGATGAGTCACGAAATTAACAAATATTTTTTAACGTGCACGGTGGCTTTGGGTACCTCCAGTCACACTAGAATAGTTTAGTTACTTTCGCCTTCGCACTTATAGAATCTACCCATTTAAACAGTTAGCTTTACTTGTAACCTAATGCCACGTAACCGTCTTGATATCCCATTATAACATATGCTATCTCTGCGCAGTCTGCCGCAGCAGAAGCGCTGAAATCTCTCTATGTAACCGAGAAACACGTGCACAAAAAAAATGGTAAACTATTCGTTATATTCCTGTGCCTCGAAGGATTAAAACAGTGATGTGGGGGCGCGATGACACTGTTTTTATTTGCTCTTTCAAACGCCTTCTCTTCTTTAACCTTTAAGCCCATAGGATGAGGGCCGCTAGTCCACCGAAATAGGCTAGGTTTTGCCACTCATGATTGTATTGCAACCAAGGACGCGTGTCTTCCTCCATTTCAGACTCTGCTTTTTCTCCTTACCTCATAGTCTAAACAATGAAAACGAAATAACAAAATTGGGTTTTGTGAAAGCTTGCATACCGGATATATTATGCGCATATAAAATGTCTCAAATAACTGCCTTTCGCGAACAGCTGGAGGTGGTGAAGGGTGGCAGTTCCTGGCCCTACGGGGCTGAGACTGTGGGTCAGTGCCAGCCACTGATTTTTATCTCTTGTAGGCCGTCATTGCACCCGTCACCACTGCTTCGGTGGTGGATGGCGGCTGTTGTTGCGGTGCGCGTCTTTCTCTCCCTCCTCTTTTTTTTTTTTTTTTTTTTCTTGTCTAGTTTCTCTTCTGTCCGCACGAGGCAGCGGAGGTGGCTCAGCTACAGAGCCAGTAGCAGGCCCGTGCATTTTCTTTTCCTTCTTCCTACCGCCACAACAACAACAACAACCAGATGTTTGCCATTTCTGCCGTTTCCGGGCTTTTCACATCAAATCATTGCGTCTCAACTCCTTTCGTGAGATAACTTCACAACGCTTCTCAATTCTACAGTTCCCGTTTTTTTTTTTTGCGTCAGAAAAGTACCTTTTAAACGTATTGCAGAGGGCTACGAGCGAAGCACATGGTAAAGAATGTCTTTATAGAACAGACAATAATAACTGCAGTTGTGAGTTGCAATATGACTATGGCTGTCTCTCTTTCTACTCTTCTAGAGTTATCAGGTGGCTATTGAGCTGGACCCGGATCAAGCGCATGCGCACCTAAACCTTGCTGTGATCAGACACTTAAAGGTGAGTGCAATGAATGACAGTTAAAATTCTCAAGAAGTAATGTACACACAATTTCAAAACCCTAAATATGCCTGGAAATCTGGAAAGCATAATTTTAAAAATATTTCACTAACTTTCTTGGAGAACACATCCGCTGTAAAGCATTTGTTCATGCACGGCTGCTCCACAAACACTCAGTTGCTGAAACTGTATGTGAGGTTTCATCTGCAATAAATATAAAAAAGCAGGTAGTCCCAATTCTAATACATTTTGAAGGCCTATAGCAAAGGCTTATATTTTAAACTACTTCATAAACTGGGATATGTATTAAATAATCAAGAACATGTTGTTTCGATCGCATGTATATTAAGGGACGATACTACAGTTTGCTAGAATAAACGACACGTCTTCTGATGATTTACGTGTTAATTATGGCATACTGCATGTACCGTTCTGCATCCCTTTCTGTCCTTGCTTTTTATAACCAGTATATCTTTACTGTTTCTGTCGTTAAAAAGTATATGCCAATAAATGTGTCCTGTAAAACAAAATAGTATTCGGAACGAAATTAGAATAGATAATGAGTTTTGGAAAGTAATAATTTAGTGTGATAGGTACAAATGACGGTTAACTTTCAAAATACTGTTTTAATGAAAATCCCCCGCAAAAGACGTCCCCTTATGTCTTCGTACAGTACCGACAACGTCACTCTTTCTGATGTAAGGCATTATAAGTACCTCGGTGTGTTCTTACTGATCATGGAAAGACCACATTTATACTCCAACAGCTAGCTCACTCCGTACGCTTTTTGCAATAAACAGTCATTCAAACCCCCGACAGCAGCTATACGACCTCTCGAAACTAACTCCATATTCCCCTCAGCACTTCAATATACCGCAATTATTTGAGCACCAATCACTGCATTAACTGTCAACGCCTGGAACGTATTCAAGGAAGGCTGCGGGAGTTATTTTTCCTTGGTCACTACCTCGACAATGCGGTTTCTTTCCTGTATGCAAAACAAAAAAATCTATACCGATTAATAAATAAATGAAAAATAGTAAATGTGATTCCCTCAAAGACTGTGCATTGTAATATCTACGCATCTAGTGTTTTCATTTTTTTCATCCGGACGTAAAACAAGACAATGAATTACTAAACAATATTGCTGTGAACTGGAATAAATATTTCTTTCAAAACACTCATATTTCTTACACAATAAGCACGACTAACAAAGCAACTAGACACATGTCTTTAACATCATTTGAAGAGTACGTAAAATAATTTACCCTAATTGTTTTGCCTGCTCTTGTCTTGGTCTTGAACGTAAGACCGTGGTAGGAAAAAATTAATAAATGAATGACTAAACAAATGAAATAATAAAACAAACGTATACAGTTTACAGAAGTCCTGGGTAAGGGCTATCGACGAAATTAAGTTCGTTGCTTCAAACAATAAATAAATTACCACTTTCCTGCTATCATTAAGTTTTCTACCCAGCCAAACTACCTGGGTGAGGAGGACGTCTTGCCGAAAGAAAAAAGGCTCAAATAACTTTCTCACCGATGAGTTAAACAGTGAACAACGATATTTTAGGCTCCAACAAGACGGCTCTTAATGACGAGGTGTCTGTGGTGTTTCAGCCCAACGAAGCGGTATGAAAAGCCACACCATGCAGCTAAATTTTGTTCGATGCAAACTACTGAGGTGCCCGTTAGATGTGAAGGGAAACGAGAAAGGCATCATAGTGTCTAAGTAACATGAAACCATTCGCTATGAAATCTAACATTAGGTGGCATCCAGATAGGACGTTACGATCCGTAAGTCAATCGAATTTTTTAACAAGCTTCTAAGTAAAACATAAGTGTGCTGGAGGGATCATTAGAAAGGTGTTTTTCGTGATTCCTCAATTTCACTGTGCTAGTTTCTTTAACCACGTTTTCTAGTTTCGTATTTTTGACCCGCTCTTCCCTAATCAAGCTCCTACCTTCGGGTTGTAGTAGACGCAAAGGAAAGTATTTGCGGCATCGTATGGTGCATTTTACGCGAAGCGTGCTGTAGCTTCCAAAAGCCATTGAATTGCCGTACCTTGGCTTGAGAGGGAGCTTTCAGGACGAGACAAATTCCTGCCGGCGCAAACACTTGGACGGCGCCGTCGTGCTATTCGGCAACCACCGGAAATAAAGACCTGATGCGTGTTCCAGAGCATCATCAAACTATTTATTATTATTATTATTATTATTATTATTATTATTATTAT
>JAJIZL010124861.1:0-10803 GCA_023969395.1 Amblyomma maculatum
GCTCCGCCTTTGAAGGCGGAGCTCCTTCGCGCAGACGCACTTGGTTGCTCGCTTAATAAGTAATCGTTTAATTTGTGCCTCTATTATTCTGCACATGTATGGTCTTAAGATGCCACATTAGATGAAAAACTACACAAGATATATATATAAAGCACACCACTTTAACCAAGCTATAGACCAAAGTTCCTGCGTCGCACACTGCCATATAGGGACAGCGTGTAACCGATCGGGATCCATGAGTCCTGGAAGGCTGAATTAGGATCTCACCCTCCCATCTCAAAAACGAAGCCCGAGCTGTCATCGCTTATCAAATCGGCCATGTCACGTGGTCTTGTGGCGGCACAAAACCCGGCGGCCAATCAATGCACGGCTACATCACAGGCTAGCTATCAGTTGCCATAGCTATGGCTGTCATTTCTCGCTAATAATGGCGGAAACACCGGCGCTGGATTTTCTTGCGAATGGGACCTTTAACACTATCAAGTTAATACATACTAAATTCAAACTTCATAATAATTGCGTGATATAACGCGCAAGAAAGTTTAGATTTGTTTGGGAGTAGAAATCGTATTAAGGACAAAGCAATCAGCTTTCAAAGCTGCGCAGAGCTTTTTTATCACTACACGAAAAAGTTGTTACATGGAGAGCTCTCGTGACTTCAGATGGCACTTAGGCAGCGGGTTTAATGCACACTTCAAAGTTTCGTAAAATATAGATGTGCATAATAATCCAAAGAAGCAGCTGACGAAACTATTGTTCGTGTAGAACATAGAACTAAAGGCTCTCACGTGCAAACTGGCACAAAGATTACTCCCTTGAAAACGAAATGATAAACGCGGCGTTATGGAATGAATTTCCGTGGTCGCTATCTTCTTGCCTTTTGTTTGCTCCTATTGATGCCGCAATGTCTTGTCTTTGCCGCGTTGTGTTTCCGAAAATGTGCGAAATGAGCTCGTGGTGCAAATCAAAGTCGTGTACCCCAGGTTGTCGCAGGTAGGAGACGACTACAATAACGTGAAATCTGCCTTGCTAAATAAGTACAGAATGTGTACGGAAGAATCCAGGCAAAAGTTTCTGTTTCGGCCAGTAAAGCAGTTTCATAGCCATACCTAGGACCTTTCTCTTAAAAATAACCGCATTACAAAAAAAAAAAAAAAAAAAAAAAAAAACAGAATCCTCACAGAAAAAGGTGCTCGACAAAGATAACACGCTTCAGGCTAGAGCAGCCGACAGAATAAAGCTTTGAGATAAGCAAACCCATTGTGTGAACTGCCAAAAGCCGAGACACTCTGCAGATAGCTCTAGACGCCGAAAAGAATGTGAATGTACTTGGCCTTTGACATACAGCGTTCATAACAAAGAGATGCGGCTCCTCGAGCAATATAGTTCAACCCATTATAACGAACTTGATGGTCGCGCGTATTGAGTTGGTAGTATCCGAAGATTGTAATAAGGAATTTATCTAACATTACAGCCAAAATGTCCGTGTCAGAAAAGAGCGACCTTTATCCTTTCCAAAAAATAACGCTGTGCACGTTTATTCTTTCAAAGTAGACCATACCATGCCACTTCTTAAGCTCTCGTGCATGGTCATATTTTGCTGATCGCGACCTTGCCTTTAGTTGAGGCGTTCATCATCATCGTCCCTTCGCTCCCTAACGCTTTTTTACTTCCCTTCTCCCAATTCCCCTGCGTGGAAAAACAGGCCAGGATCTCTACCATCAGCCGACATCTCTACCTTTCCTTTCATTAAATTATTTTCTCTCTCCCTCTCTTTCTCTCTCACGGCTGCTGGTAGGAGCTCTAAAATCTCGTCTTTGAACCTCGACCAAAGGATCCAACGACGAAGCTACTATACAGTGCATGCCCGCGGAGAATGCTGAGTGTGAGACACATTTGTGTTAGCTCTTCCAGCCGTACATTGGTCTCGCAATTAAAGTACACTTCACCGCAGCTACTAGGATCACGACGCAATGTTTGCGTGGAACTAGAGCCGCTAAGACTTAAAAACCAGGTGGGAATTCACCTGAATATTATCAGGTAATGTCTTATTTCAATGTTGTTCATTGGTACGCACTGCCGGGTAGACACCAGTGCGACGCAAAATGGCAGCAGCGTGCAGCAGGTCCGATCGTGCACATGACGCAACTTTCATGGCTAGGTCACCAAGGTCTACATACCTCGTGACCAGTATTATAATTTCTTCAATTTCTACAATTGCTAATATTTCTACTTTGTTTTCTACTCTGCCCCGGTTTCTCGCTTACCACATCTCTCATTCCATATATACACACCCTTTTCGAGGCTGGCATATACACGCACGCACGCACGCACGCACGCACGCACGCACGCACGCACGCACGCACGCACCAATCGCTCTTCTAGCCTGTAGGGGCACGCTTTACAGTGGCTCATTATACATTAAATGTGTATTTTAATTGTTATTGCCCCCGCCGGGATGGCGCAGTGGCAATTTGTAACAATGACCACTACGCCACCCCGGCGGGTACGCCGATGATGTTGCGGTTTTTACGGTTAACCAGGAGGGTATAACCGAAGTTGTTGATTCTGTAAAAACCTTTAGCGAAATTACAGGCAGTAGGGTAAACTGGTCCAAGTCCCTGGGACTCTGACATGGTAGATGGAAAAGTGCTCCTGATAATTCTGCAAACGTGTCCTGGGTGACGACTCCGCCAAAGTACGCTGGCGTGCCACTAGAATGCTATCGTGATCATCGAGGAAAGCATGCACAGATGACATGCGGGAAAGGGCAGATAAATGATAAGGAACTGGTCTATCAATTTTTGCAAGAGCCACAGTGTGCAACCTCATCTTCATTTCTAGGCTGTGGTATGTGATGCAAGTTTTACACTGTGCAAGATTGAGTGTGCAGAAGATACATAGGATATTCGCAGTTTTTGTGTGGGAGCTTCAAAATCGGAAAGATGCAGCCGCATGAATTTATTCAGAAGTGTCAAGGATGGCGGCGTGGGCTTAGGGCATCTTTTTTTGCGGCGCTCGACGACTGTTCTCAAACACGTGGTATCGAATCCCGGCCTCGGCGGCCGCTTTTCGATGGAGGCGAAAAGCAAGGCGCCCGTGTGCTGTGCGATGTCAGTGCACGTTAAAGAACCCCAGGTGGTCGAAATTACCGGAATCCTCTACTACGGCGTCTCTCACAGCCTGAGTCGCTTTGAGACGTTAAACCCCACAGACCTATTTGTTATTGCTTTTTTTTTTCTTTTTTTGCAGGATGGAGAGGGTAATCATTGAGCTGGAAGATCTTTGATGGCTGGAAAATGGTGAGTTTACGGGGTCTCCTCGTCCGTTATAGCGGAGCGCTGCGGCCGCGGTTTTTTCTTTTACCTGCACGCGACGCACTGCATGTAACAGCCTTAATACTTATTTTTACGGCAGTTCAACGTTCGTTCGTAATATGCAAGCCTTCCTTATAACTGCGGTCGTTATGTGGACTCGTCTGTACTACATTCGGGAGTGTTAAGCACGTCTGCGAGGGTCACATGAGAGTACTCATGTGACTCTCCCGTCTTGTTTTAGTGATATTGTGTTAATAAATATGAAACTATGAAATCGCTCACATATATTGGCACTAAGTCGGTAACTTTACGTCTCCGGTCTACCATCAAGTTGTGGATGGACCGACGAAGCCAGCGCTGTGCACTCTGCCTTGCTCGATGCTGTAGAAGCAGAACAGATATGCAGATGACACAGTCTATGCGACAGTCTGCGCCAGCAAGGCGCGCGACTTGACAGCATTCAGAGTTCAGAGGTCGCTGTCAGGTCACCTTCAAAGCGCCCTTAGTCGCACAAGGGACCATGCAACGATCGACATCGTCCACTCGAGTGCTCTGGGGCCGTCGATTTTAACGGCTCCTCTATTTATGCTTTTTTTTTTTTTTTTTTTTTTTTTTAAGGAACACCACATTAATCTTTTAGGCGGTACGCTGACGTGTAAAGGAAAAATGAAAACGCTTTTTGATCACCAGAAGTACGCGTTTCTCTGTTACAGGGCTGAGTTTACTGAGCCTCCCCGTTCTTTTTAAGCTAGTTGATTTATAAAGGTCCTTCGTTGTTTCTCAGACGCTGTGTCACTGTACTAATACGTATTTTGATAGCATATCACCGCACCGTAACAAGCGATAGTTAATTATAACTGCTGCCGTTATAAATTTGCTCGATTATGTAAGCAACCTTGTCGACAACGGCAAAGCGTGTTGCGCACTTACGGATCCAGCATCCTTTGATGGATGTCGTCCGACACCTCGTACGATGAGAATAGGTATAGTTCACGCCCAAATGCGCCTCTATAAAGAAACACGATGCGAGGTCACAACGTATGCCTTCATACCACGGATTTGTATCGAGGGTACCTTTGGCGTACTCCAAACAGCTAAGAAGTGTCGGTTGACCTGCCATCAAAGTGTGCGCATCTATTCTCGAACAGGTCATTATCTGCTGTAGTAGAAATGCCGAGGTGCAGGTTGTCCGAGCCGCGATTCGCACTAAAGTATATAGGTGTTCATAATGATAAAAAAAAAAAAATCCCCTTCAAGTGATATCAATTTAGTTCAAGGCGAGGTACTGAACACGACAGAAGAAGTTTGAGCGCCGAATCCAGCCGAGAATTACTAAAGGGCTCGGTGTAGTGTCGCAGGGAAAGAAAAGAGAGGCCCAGCTCAGATTTGAAGGCAGAGCGAAGGAATGACTCACACGGCGGAATCGGAAATACCAGAAGGCCATGAATAATTTGATAATTAAGGCAAGGCACATTTCAGGGGGCGAGCAAAAGGAGGAGGCCACAGTGGACGGCATTGGAAAAACGCCGCGAGACCTTGTCATGAAACGCGAACACCTGCACATAGAAGAAAAGTTATTGTGAATACCGGCAAAACCGTAGAAAAATCTGGTTGATAAAACTGCCGTTTTCTTCGCTGAAGTTCACGCGTTCACGCAACACCAATTATCAGCATTCAGAGCAAAACGAAACAGTTCTTATCAATTCCTCTTCTTCTTGACGCGTGAGAATTGACGCGTTTGAATTGTGGTGCTGGCGAAGACTCTTAAGTTTCTTGGACTGCCAGAACATCAAATCAGTCGATATTGTCGACCATAAACCCTGACTGCTCATTGGAGGGTCAAATTCTAAAGTTAAAGCTCAGCTACTTTGGTCATCTGATGAGAAGAGAGGAGTCGCTGGAGAAAGATTTGATGTTGGGAAAGGTTGAGGGTCGCCGGAGAAGGGGTAGGCAGCGAACGCGATGGTTAGATGGCATTCTCGAGGCATTGCAGATGAAGCTATGTGATGTTAAGAAGATAGTGAGAGACCGGAAAGCGTGGCGTGACATGATCCATAGGGTCACGAAGAGTCGGACACGACTGAACGCCTGAACTGAACTGAACTGCACTGCTGGTGTCATTGGTTCTAGATTGTTCTCTCCTTTCCTAGGTTTGCTTTGAAAATAACACTCTCGTTATTTAATCTTGGAACGAGCTTCCTTTCTGATGAGCCTATTTGGGCTGCTTTAATTTCTGCTTGAGTAATGCCAGAAATAAATTGAGGTCAAGGACGAGCCCTTGTGTTCGTCTCGGGGGAAAATTACTGGCGCGTTCTATTTTTGCTTCTATGATTTTTGTGCTGCTTACCAGCGCTGTTTACCTCGACAACAAGCAGCTCGCCTACAGAACAGCAAACGCTCCATGGTATCCGGGAGAAGACGCAGTGAAAGGCAATAAAATCCATTGGAGGCAACTGAGAGTCAGCTACATCGTCAACAACGCACGCGCCGTCACAACTGTTACTTTCAACAGCGGGTTTTAAACCCAAAGATTCTAGAAGCAACTTTGGACCACTAAAGTGCGATGGGGCGAAAGCAACCATAGGCGACCTCGTGAAACACGCGCGGGCAGCAAGTGGAAAACTTGCGTCGTATCAGCATCTGCAAGCGAGGCTACCGCTCTGAAAACCGAAGCTAATTAACAGGAATAGCTTCGCAAGAAACCTCTAACCTTTGTGACAAATGCGGGCTTCCAAGCGAAAGAATGTAATAGCGAATTATCGAGCCATTTTTTTTTTTTTTTACCTACGAAACCAGAAAACCGTTTCAATGTGATACTAAGAATTCAGATAAATGCAGCTGTGATTGGACCGCGGCGGTGCGGTCTCTAGACTCACTACACGTATTGCTCCTTCGCGAATTAGGAGAGCGCTCCGCATCGCCAATTAAATTCGTCAGAAGCCAGATGCCTTCATACGTCGACGCAGCAGTGCAAAGTTGCGCCCCGATTCACGTGGCCCACAAGTAGGTGGTAAAGCAGAGGGGATGAAGGAAAGCCTTTGGGATTTTTTGTTGCTGCCGATCAACGCGAAATTGTAATCGCGGATATAAATTACAAAATAAGATAAAAACCAACCACATGTTGCCGGTTGGATCCAAACTTTGATTACAATTTTGCAGGGAGGAAGTGTAGGCCAGTTGGTCAGGCATAAAGAAAATAAAACCGCAGCAGGCACAGGACGGAGGGTTGAGACAACACAGGGCGGTACTGGCAACTGAAGTTTATTGAAAAAACAAGGATTTTTAAAGACAGATGGCACATGTGACCTTGCATTCTCCTTCAAAAAGAACTAGATTTCCTTGTCATGAGACCTCTTGGGTGGTTGTTTTTCTCTTTTTGGCTTATATGCATGCATCCACCTTATGTTTTGGCTTCTTTTCATGCTCATCTTGTGCGAAGATCTGTCTTTTCATTCATGTGCTGTTGTCGATTGTTCAGACTCCTTTGTAATGATGTCCTTTTTACCGATCCTGTTTGTTATCACCCTTTTATTAACTTCCACGTGTTGATTGTTGTCTTTTATGTTTCGTTGGTCTTGTTTGGTTTTCATGTTGCATTCTACTTTACCTGTAAGGTCACATGTGCCATTTGTTTAAAAAAAAAAAAACATTTTTTCAAGAAACTTTTCAGTTGCCAGTACCGCCCTGTGTTGTCTCCACCCTCCGTCGTGTGCCTGCTGCGGTTTTACTTTCGTTATGTTTGATTACAATATTTCCCACTCATCGTACCTCCCCCCCTCCCCCTTGAAAGAAAATTCCTTATTGTTTTCTTCTGTGACTGTCAACTCATTTTGTAATCTATAAGTTCTATGCACGAAAAGCAATGTGCATTCAGTTACATTTTTTGCGAATTAAATTTGCGCACTCTCCGGTACAAGCTCTGATGCGTACTTCTAGGACAAGATGTTAATTATTTTATTTGACCCAAGACGGCTGCGTGTGTCGTCAACATTTGTATAACAAAACGTAACTAATAAAGGCCTTAAAATGTAGGCAATGCTGCCTTCCTCGGGGTCTTCGCCTGCAAGAACGAAGGCTTGGTTCTCACCCCCTACACTCCGGTTATTCCTCATCCTCGCCCCAGAGGGTTGCTTCGTCTTCGCGCTTCCACACGGGACAGCGCGAAGCCAACGATTGCTGCTGGCACTTAAAGGCGTCGCGGAACGCCTTCAGTTCCAGGAGGGCGAGATTGACGCGAATGTGCGGCGGCAGACCCCACTGGTAGTGCATGCGCTCGCGCGCCTGGAAAAGCTCGCTCTTGGGAACGCAGAATCCTGCCGCATAGTTAATGAAGAACAGCTTCTGCGCACTAAGCTTGACATCACGGCGGCTAGGCATGAACGTGGAGCCGTGCGAGAAGTGCCGGTAGGCCACGATAAGCGGTTTGATCGCGGCGTTGTCCACGAGGATATCGTCGAAGAAGTCGCTCACGCTGGTCGTGGACAGGTTATCCTTTTGGACGCGGCTCTCGTAGTGGTCTAGTAGACATGTCCTGAGCGCCTGAAACCTGTCTCGAGTCCAATTGGACCACTGCGGCTCGTCCAGCGAGGACAGAAACAGCGCTCCTGTCACGTCTGCAGCCAACAGCGGGAGAAGTATGGAAGGCAAGTCGGCTTGCGTCACTTGCGATGCCGACGCTACGCCGCTAGAGGTTATATACACCTTGAGCGCTGACTCAGGAGACCGGATCCAAGCAGCGTCAAGGTCAGTGGAGCGCTCGGTGAAGCGCGCATCGTAGTTGACGCCATCGGGGCTCGTCTCCCAGTACTTCTGGAGGGACACGGCGAGAAGGTCGCCATAGTAGCCGATGAGATTTTCCGACCCGTGGGTAGCATTCGGGGAGGCGTAGTACTCGTCGATTTTTACTTGTTCCTCCTTTCCAGCCAAGTAGTTCACCTGCAGGCTGTTGAGTCGCTTTAGGGTGTTTGAAACATCCTTGCCTTGCATCCAGGTGGTGCCTTCGCGGAACGTACGCGCCAGAGAAGTGACCACATGTCTGGTAGTCGCGGCCCATTGGAGGTCCATGTCAGTGTCCTTGGCGAGGATCTCTCGCAAGATCCACCGGAAGCCATGTGGATACAGTCGGTTGACTAGATGGAAACAACTCTGAATCCTTGGGTCTACGTGATGCTGGAAACTAGGGTAACCCATGCGGATAAGACCTCGAGGTATCGAACCCGGCGGTAGCAGAGGAGCCACCTGCGAGACCACTAAGACGCCGAGAAAGTTTAGGATTGTCCGGGGGCTGGGCTTGCGCAATATTTCAGACAGCTTCCTGATATAGGCAGGCTTTAGCACAACTACGCGCCTGTCGTTTTTTCCGCGAAGGTACGACAGGTACGCGTCAATACTAAACCTGGGCGTCTGTGGGATCGTGTTCATGGTGTACGCGATTTCCTTGTCCCCGGCCTCATTCGCGGAAGACCGTGACGCTTCCAACAATTGCACCTCAAAGCGCATGACGTCTTCGGCCACAGTGTTGCTACGAGGTAGCGTCTTCCAGAGGCTCAGCGTCTGTCTGATTATCTCTTTGTATGGCAGTGATTTCGATGTCCTCTGCATCACATACTGCACAAGTAGAAAGTTCCGCGGTACGTCGATGTGAATAACGTAGGAACTTTCATCCGATATCTTGCGTAGCGAAGCGTGGACAATGGGAAAGACACCCAAATGGCGATCGACGAGCTTCAAGACTTCGTCCAGCTGGAAGGATTGCCGTTGTAACAGCGTCCACGGTTCTACGTATGGCCAAGAGCCTAGACCGACCTCTTCGAGCAGGCCTCGAAGTCCGTCCCACTGAGCGGCGTCTTCGGCTGCCGTGTTGTTCAGGCATCCGCTCAGCACGGCACTAGAGTGATCCAAGAAACTGTGTTCGTCGTGACGGAAGTGAAGTTTAGCCGATGTTTGCTGGTCACGCATACGTTCCATGAGGTACCTGCCGACAAAATTCATACCGATTAGTTTCGTGCTAGTAGTGTATAACCGTCCACAGACTGGCGGCAGGACAGCGGTCTACTCGCTGAACAATGTTACGATGCCAATACATTTTCAGAGCGCATTAAAAATTTATATCAGTACGTAAATATAGCTTCGTGGGCGCATTAAGATTGGTTTGTAGAAAAAGACGCAGTATATGTCACACTTTCTCCACGGACATCTAACCGCACCGTAAGGAAGAGAGTATGGTGGGAGTGAAAAAAGAAAAAGAAAATGGTTGGTTTCCGGGGTTTAACGTCCAAAAGTGACTCAGATTATGAGAGAAGGCGTATTGGAGGGCTCCGGAAATTTTGACTATATTGGGTTCGTTAACGTACTCTCACATCGCACAGCACACGGGCGCGTTGTTTTTTGCCTAGAACGAATCACGTCCGCTACGGTCGGGTTCGAGCGCGGGTACTCCGTTTCAGTAGCCGATAGTCTTAACCACTGAGGCACCGCGGTGAGCACGGACGCGACCTTCATTTTGTGATTTTTTACGTCTAAATGTCATCACAGCTAGAAAGATCTCTGTGAAACTACATAGCAAAAACTGAGCTTAACCTACGACAAAGAAAATTGTTTTATTTAAAACGTTGAGCTCATGCCCTTAAGCGGAACATGCATGCCTGGCATCGCCTCCATACCCACAACCCACTATGTACGCCCACAACTACCTCGATCGCCGCACCAACGAACTTAAGATTTACACAGAAGCCGCAAATCTGACGCACATTCTTTGAGCACATTCCCAAATGTCAACCGAACCGTTTAATACCCTCACCACGGAGCAGTGGGAGGCACTGGTGCACAGTCGGTTCGAGCGGCGGTTTATAGTGACCTGTGCAGCAGAGGCCGGAGGAGCTCAGGTGCTCCCGGCCTGCTGTTTCCCCAATTCTCCCTGTTTGCGGTTTTGTAAGAGTCCACCCTGACCGCCACGGGTTGATGGAGGCGAAACGCAAATGCGACAATGGGCTGTGCGATGTCAGATCACGCTAAAGATACTGCACAATAATGCTCAATAGGGCGAGTTGGTTACGCAAAGAAGACGAGGACAAAGAAAAGGTGTTGTTGTGGCTGTAGGAAGAAGGAAAAGAAAATGCACGGGCCTGCTACTGGCTTTGTAGCTGAGCCACCTCCGCTGCCTTGTGCAGACAGAAGAGAGAAAGTAGAGAGGAACGAAAAAGAAGAGGGAAAGAAAGACGCGCGCCGCAACAACAGCCATCGTCCACCACCGCCGAAGTGGTCGCGGGTGCAATTACGGCCAACAACAGATAAAAAAACAGTGGCAGGCTAGCCCCCCGCCGCAAGCAGCGGTGACCCACCTGTCCCAGCCCCGTCAGGGGAGACGGTACCAAAGAAGATAAGCGCTCGAGTGTGCATCCCTCAATTTGTCCTCGTCTTCATTGCGCTACGCTTCCTAAAATAATAATAATAATAATAATAATAATAATAATAATAATAATAATAA
>JAJIZL010124861.1:10813-30795 GCA_023969395.1 Amblyomma maculatum
ATAATAATAATAATAATAATAATAATAATAATAATAATAATAATAATTGGTTCACAGGAAATGTGCAGTATCTGTCACACTTGTTTCTGTGGACACCTGAACCGCGTCGTAAGGGAAGAGAGGAAGATGGGAGTTAAAGTAGAAAGAGAGAAAGAGGAGCCCCTAATGGAGGGCTACGAAGTAATTTCGGCCACCTGGGGATCTTTAACGTGCGCTGACATCGCACAGCCCTATGACGCCTCTTCGTTTCGCGTCGATCGAAACGCTGCCGCCGCGGTCGGGTTCGAACCCGGGAACCCCGGCACTGTAGTCGGGCGTCTTACGACTGCACCACCCCGGCGGAGCAACTTCCTAAAATGCACGCTAAAGATCCCCAGATAGTCGGAATTAATCCACAGCCTTTCACTACGCGGCTCCTCTTTCACTCTTTCCATTTCACACCCACTTTCCTCCCTTCCATTATGGCGCGGGCCAGGTGCCCACCGAGATGTGCGACATATGTGCAGCGCCTTCCTTTTCCTAGAAACTAATTTGTTGTACTCGGGATGCTTTCACTCGCGATCTCGGCACAGCCAACACCTCCTAAAGCTGTCTAGGAGGTGTTGGCACAGCTCGGCCTGCCCAAGACAAATATGCCCTAGCCTGATATCGAAGGCTTCCGAACGCCCCGAGACCAACCCGTGGGCCGGGTCGAGCCTGGCAATCGGAGCACCTTACTAGTTCGCCGCCCCTTCTGCCCGACGACTGCACAGAAGCAGGCAGACGCCCTTCGGGAAGGCATGATTCCGTTCTCTCAACGGTATAGGGTCCTCTGAGCAGCATCACCTTGCGACAAATTGCAAATTGCAAAAATATCGTTAACACGGCGAAGAAAAGAGTTAAAGCCCTCCCTTCTCGTCGGTTCTGGGGCGCAGTGAATTAGTTATTTTTTTTTTACCGCCGAAACATCTGTTAGAATCCACTTCGTACGATTAATTTTAAATATTTTTTTACCATTCAGAACGTTCAAATATTACTAACATAATCAGTAGGATGTGTTCCCCTCTAGGTTGCAGTACATTACGTTTTTGTTATTCACCTTAAAACCAGCCATGAACAGAGCCACGAGGCGACATCAAACGATGAGGTATGGCAACGCTTACACTATGCAATTGCCTTCACGGTAATTATTTGCTGCCTTCAGTGATTGTGTATATTGCCTTTAGGTTGCGTTCAGAGATATTTATCACTAGCAATTGCCGTTTAACTTCCTAAGAGACAACCACTGAAGAGAAAGAAGTTGCTGGACTCTAGCGCTGAGAGATCGGAATTACGCCTCCTGAAGTGTAGTTGGTTGGTTGGTTGGTTCACAGGAAGGGAAAGGCGCAGTAACTGTCACACTTGCTCTGTGGACACCTGAACCGCGCCGTAAAGGAAGGGAGGAAGGTGGGAGTGAAAGTGGAAAGTGAGAAAGGGGAGCCGTAGTGGAGGGCTACGGAGTAATTTCGACCACCTGGGGATCTTTAACGTGCGCTGACATCGCACAGCACACGGACGCCACTTTCGCCTCCATCGAAACGCAGCCGCCGAGGCCGTGTTCGAACCCGGGAGCTCCGGCACAGTAGTCGGGCGTCTTACCACTGCGCCACCCCAATGACGTCATTCTTGTAGCGCATGGCACCACCGGGTTCCATGTCACTGACCGTGGCATCAATAGCCGCTACGTATACCGTTTAGAAAAATAGTTCCAAAATCAACCACTACGCGCTGACCAACTGGACCGTGAATTTCGAAAGTTACGGTTTTTATATATTAAATAAGCCGTTTGCTTCGTTCCAACGAACCACACCTTGTGGAATGCCCAGAAGCGTTCGTTCCGCACATAGAACACATTTCCTACTTGCTTTAAGACAGTGAAATGTTTAAGAAGGCACGCTATTCACTCAACATGCAAAGATTCGTGATTATCATATTACCGTTATCGGGACAGACTACCAAGTGGACGGAAATAAGCCAACTTTATGCGCAAATACGAAGAAGCAAATGATAGTTTATTTAATCAAAATGGCTGCTCTTATTAGCGTCCGCTTAGCTGGAGAGAAATATGCACTGTATTGTTTCATATTAGCTTGTAACAAGACATCGCATAAGAAGTTAGCTTAAATTTGGCTTTTACAACTCCTCCGAAAAATTGTAAGAGTCAACAGCACAATAAATTAAATGTGTTCGAAAGCACGCTCGGTTTTTCCTGCATGGAACTTTTGAAAAGGTTAATCAAGACCGCGGAATTAGCGGTAGCCGCTGCGCCCGGTGTTTGACCATGCTGAGATAGAACAAATAAAATTAGGTGCATTAGTTGACGCCACTGAACGATAATCGGTGAGGGTGTTCACAAGCAAACCATGTTCAGCAAATTCAGTCGGAGTGGCTAGCTAAGGGAGAGCGCGGTCACGTCATATCACGTGCGGCCATTTCGGATTTGCCGGACGAAGACGCATCCAGGGGCAGTAGTCGCCTGCCTGCGCGCTCCTCGTATCAACAAACCCAGAATCCGCTCCGCACATGACACGACGTCACGGCACACCCTATTGATTGGTTGCACACTGATCTCCGCGACACAGCGATTTAATCGCAGAGACTGGAAAGCCGTCAAGCGCAGTCTGTGGCTAGAACAACGCTTGCTTCTGTCTGACTGACGTAAATCGCAGCGTTGGTATACGTGAAATTCCAGCATATGAAACTAATCTTGCTGGTTCAGTTGAGTGAGCGTGGGAGTTGCATATTTTAGTGAGAGCTATACATTGGCCACAATCTCGCCATTTCGCCGCGCCTGTCCGTGAGAAGAAGTAAAAGAAGCAGTAAAAGAAGTAGAAGAAAAAGGCAGGTAACTCGGTAGTTGGCAGATGCGAACGACAACAGCGAGTTGCTAGGAAAGAAGGTTCGTTCGAACGTTGTGACAGCGGTGCTCCGGAGTTCGATGCAGAGACGTTGTCATACCACTAGAAGTGTTCTACACCCAAATGAGAATGGCCAACGACGAGAGGTAAGAGGTGCTCCTACGTGAAGTGATTCCCCTTTGGCATAAATAAAGCTGAAACCATTGAGTAACCTACTATGTGCAAAAGCCATGTCTGCTTTCAAGCCGAACCTAAGCGTAGCCATGCAGATTACTCACGCGTAACTCCAGGTTTAACCACAAGATAGCTAAGTTTTTAATGCGAAATCATTACTTCGCTATGTTCACAGATTTCTGTCCGCAGACCATGCCCGCAGAACGTGTCCGCAAAATCGTGTCCGCCGCAGTTGTGAGTAATTGAGAAGTGGCAGAGGTTAATGAGTGGCGTCAATCGATAGAGGGGGACGTTGTTGTGTACGAAGGAATAATTAGGCCCATAAGTTAATTAGGTAATTAATTAGAATAACTGGTTCACAGGAAAGGAAAGGTGCAGTATCTGCCACACTTGTTCTGTGGACACTTGCACCGGGCCGTAAGGGAAGAAAAGAAGGGGCGAGGGAAAGCGGAAAGAGAGAAAGCGGTGCCGTAGTGGATATGAGGTCAAGGATGTGACGTCACGCAACTGGAAGTAGAGCCGAAGGGCATAGGAAGGGATGGGCGCGCAATTTAAAAGTACCAAAGACTAAAATGGGCAAACAAGAAGTGAATTAAGCAACTAGAAGCAACCAACAGCAACCAACAGCAGCACCTGTGCTTTCGCATTACTTCTGCAGTGCTCTTTGTTTTTTCCCCTGTCGCTATAGGCTGCATAGCTTTTGTAGATGTGGTCATACCCAGTTGAGAGAAATGGTTAACGTTTCACTAATAGCAAAGCCATGTCATTCAGACACTGACTGCACTTATTCTCTCGTAAGGTGCGGTGACACATAAATCTGCTTGCCTACCTTGTGGTCTCCTTAATCAGAAAGGCTCGTCCCGCCGATTTGTACGGCAGACCTCCGTTCATCTCCCACGCCGGTGAGCAGACATACGAGTAGAAGTCCACGCACGGGTCAACCCTGACGTTCAGTTTTTCGTCCACCAGCCGCCTCTCCCAGCGGCACGCATCGGTGTTGCATTCAAGGGCCCCCGTAGGCATCGTTTCGTCACCACCCGTTCTGGGCTCTTCATAGTCGGCCAGGGTGAAGCGTCCTGTTGGAGTTGCTTGAAGCTCCGGAAGTTGTGTCACAAGACTGGTTGCCGCGCGCCCCTGCGCTCCGCCACCACCGTAGCGCACAGGCTCGTCTTCCTCTTCGGATGGACGCTGGCCGTCTGATTCTTCAGTGCCGTGGTTGTGGTCACCGAACTCTGGCATTGTCTCTATAACCACGATGAGAGCTATTGAGACGGCCAGTGAAACAATGGCCACCACAACCGCGTGCTTCTTCATGACCTTCATGGTTGCGTCCCTAAAGGCGTTGAACGCCGCTGGCGCGTCGCCACGACCGCTAGACCGCAGCGCGTCCTCGGACGTGGCCGCCGTGGTCTTGTCCGTTTCCGCATCATCGTACTCATCGTCCCAGTCGCCTTCGCTGGTCGGTGATGCGGCCCCCGATCCACTCGACAGCGATGAAGCGCTGCCAACGGGTGACAGAGCGGTCGTGTTGGCCCTATCCGCAGAGAAGCCATCCCGGAGTATTGTCGAATCACTGAACGATCGTGCCACCTTGGATGGCTTGTTCTTAGCTATAGAGGCCTTTGATGATGGTATCTTGGCTGCCGAGGCCTTGGCTGCTTGCGCCGTTCCACTCGACGGAGCCCTCCTGGTGCCAGCGTCCGCGTGGCTGGCGACAGACTGACCACTGGAGTCGGTGGACGTTTCTTCGATAGACGAGCTGTCGGTAGCGTCTGGTTCGACGTACCGCCTTGGCATAGGCATATTCGGTCGCAGGTACGAGAAAGGTTTGCCTATGGTCCTGTTGTCTAGTACCGACATCGCGGGCTTCTTAAAACAAAATAGAGAGGCAAAGTGCGCCCCAATTACTGGTCAGATGTCGCTTTCCGCTTGGTAGAACGATGAGCTTTGGAATGAGCCCACGAGACGTTCTGAACGGTGCCGATGGGCTCTCGTGAGTTGGTCCTTGGAAGGACTCGGAGCAATCAAAAACGACTCCAATTGCGTGAAAAGTCGTTGCTTTTCTGGAAATTGAACGTCCAAAAAGGACGAGGGATGGTGCCTTTCGCACTGCGAGGCGGAAGAGCGAGGAACGGCAGCGCGGACGAATGGACCCTTGCTTCTTCTTTGCTGTGCACACTGAGAACGGCACGTTCCAACGGTTTGCGCGCGTGGCGTGCACATATTAAACAAACGAGGTAATCAATTTTGTTTCTCAACTTTAGACTGAAATACACATGAAGGAAACTTATGAGAATGTAAAAAGGTCAACGAGTTACTATTTTATGTACAAATAATGTCCCGTACTCTTAAATAGGAGGACATCATCCCTAACCTTTTTAGAGTCTTCCAGTTGGTTTCGTCTCTCACCAGCCATAAGCAAACGTGCCGAAGCAAATTCCTTAGCCACATACCCACGTGTGACCGCGCCAGCTTTGACCCTTCCAGTTTCTAGGTGCCCGCTCTGTAATTAAGGCGAACTGATTGTTATAGGAGGGGAAATGCGCGGTAACTGTCTCACTTGTTTTCTGTGGACACCTCAACCACACCGTAATGGAAGGGAGGAAGGTGGGAGAGAAAGAGGAGCCGTAGTGGAGGGCTACAGAGTAATTTCGACCACCTGGGGATCTTTAACGTGCGCTGACATCACACAGCACACGGACGCCCCTTCGTTTCACCTCCATCGGAACGCAGCCGCCGAGGTCGGGTTCGAACCCGGGTACTCCGACACAGTGGTCGGGCGTCTTACCACTGCACCACCAAGGCGAAAGCCTTGGGGGTGTTACAGTTGGGTCGCGTGCTCAACCCACCGCTGACGCCAGTTGTTAGGTTTGGGGATCGCGAGCGCCGGGGTAGCGTACCGCTGCGGCGCGCGGCCCCTCGGTAGCGTTGGCCTGGCGGCTCCGTGGACGGCGGACGGCATCAAAGGTGCCAGCAAAGACGAGGCGTCTTCTAACGAAACAACCTTTACTACAACATCGAGAAGATACGGGCAGAGAAGCTGACCCGGAGAGATTACAGACACTCTCACACAGCTGGTGTCTAGCGTCGTGCCAACGGCGCGTCAAAGTAGTTTCTATCTCAGCGGAGTCGGCCGCTGCTTTTTATAGTTTTTCCAGTTCACAGGGAAAGGGTAAACCCTCACAGGAAAGGGAGAGCCAAACATGTTGGTTCACGACGAATGACTCAATCGCAGGTGTTCCGACCTCATCTCCTCCACCTCCTGCAGACAGGAGAGGGCGACGCACTTTCCCTCGATCTCCAGGCTTGGCCAGCTTGTGCACACACACGCACGCACACACATTTGGCGCGTGGCAGGAACACGCTGAGACTTGTCGGCGGGAGGAAGCGTTGCGCGGCCGATGAACGGCGCCGAAATGGCCGATCCGCTCGCGGTCCTGCCTGTTGCTATGCGGTGGCCGCGTCAGCTGTCCCACTTCTCGGTGGAGAAACGTAACAGGGGTATACACAGCGGTGAAAGGGAGTGGCAGGAGCGCGCGCAGCAATAACACGCGCGGTCGCCCCAAGGAGGAAAAAGAGGGCTGAGCTGGGGGCATAAAGGGGGGCGTAGCTTGTTGACGCGAAACGCAGGAGCGGGCGCCTAAGAGCTGCGCTCTAAAAATGAGAGGGTCTCATTTCTCAAGAGAATGTTTAAAGGCTCATATCTTTCGCAGAAGGTGTCACTTTCACACGCATTCCAAATATGGGCAAATTGCAGTCTTAATGATGCCTAACAAGAAAGGCAAGGCGCAGTATATGTCGCACTTGTACCGTGGGCGCCTGAACAGAGCCGTAGAGGGCGGGAGGAAGATTCGAAAGGAGAAAGAAGATGGTTTGGTTCGTTTTGTGGGGATTAAAATCCCAAAGCGACTCGGGCTATTACAGATGCCGTAGTGGAGGACTACGGAAATTTCGACCACCCGGGGTTCTTTAATGTGCACACGGGCGCCTTGCTTTTCGCCTCCATCGAAAAGCGAGAGAAAGAAGAGCCGTATGAACAAATGTGACAGATACTGTGCCTTTCCTTTCCTATAAACCAACACACAATGTTGGCGTGAGACTGTTGCTATGCTGTTCAGGTGTCCACGCGGCCACCGCCACAGCAAAAATGTTGTTGTTGTGGCTGCAGGAAGAGGGAAGAGAAAATGCACGGGCCTGCTACTGGCTTTGTAGCTGAGCTGCCTCCGCTACCTCGTGCGGATAGAAGAGAAAATAGAGAAGAAAGAAAAAGAAGAGGAAGTTATGCGCCGCAACAACCGTCGTCCACCACCGAAGCGGTGGCGGGTGCAATGACGGCCTACAACAGATAAAATTCGGTGGCAGGCTAGCCCCCGCCGCAAGCGGCGGTAACCTACCTATCCCAGTCCCATCAGGATAGGATCAGCCACCTTTCACCACCTCCTCCCGTCCCAAAGCGAAAATGCGACTTTACGGCCAATACAACATAATTGGTTCACAGGAAAGGAAAGACGCACTATCTGCCATACTTGTTCTGTGGACACCTTAACCGTGTCGTTGAGGAAGAGAGGAAAGTAGGAGTGAAAGTGGAAAGATCTGTGCGCGAGATGTGTCATAGGCGTTAGCCCTGCGCGTCACGTGCAATGACGTCAGCCAAATTATCGCTGGCCGGCCTACGCCGCCGCGCTGCTTCGAACGTTTCTACCTAGGAGGTACTCATCACGTCCGCTACAGGTAGTGTCGAAAGCTTGCTCGTCCCTTCACGAAATCTAAGAATATTCATTTTTGTCATATACTGCTACTTACAAGAAAACACGTTCTGATTCCGGTAAAGCACTGCCCCATACATTTGGTGGTGTGATGGTGGTAACAACTTTTATTGTCACAAAATGAAAGGAATTATTTCGGGCTGGGGCAAGTCCAGGGTAGCTTTCAGCCGGGAACGACCTCTTAAACTCGCGTGACGAGAGCCAGTGAATTAAGTCCCATATAGACAAGCACAATGCAGTTGAACACTACATAAATAACAGTAGAAGTGATAACTTCGTTTTGAAGTCATGTCTTCCATTTGCGCTAATTTGCGTCGGTATTTGCAACATCAGCCACGTTGTTACGTCCCCTCTCGTTCAGTCAAAAACTTGACAGCCTCCTCTGTGTTTCCGCGGACGGTTTGCTCTATCAGGTCGGCTGCTCCTGGTCCTACGGGGCTGGGACAGGTAGGTCGTCATCACTTGCGGCGGGGGCTAGCCTGTCACCGGATTTCTACCTGTGTAGGCCGTCATTGCACCCGTCACCGCTTCGGTGGTGGACGACGGCTATTGCGGTGCGCGTCTTTCTCTTGCCTTTTCAGATGGAAGGGAGGATACACCAGCTGCAGTCCTCCTGTGAGGGTACAGACCTCAACCAGCGACCTTCATCATCCTACGGCAACCCCAGACAAGGCCTTCCGCACCACACGGGTTGGGGAGGGGGGGCGTTGTTTAGGGGAGCGAACTTTTCCTAGCCAAGGGGTTCATGCAATCTGGCTTATCCCCACCGGGGCGGGGTTGCAGTGCCAGTGCACCACGACCCCGCTACCCCGGCGGGCCAGAGCCTGACGCCAGCAAATTTAATATATGCCCTCTGTGTCTCGATTTTATTTTTTTTTTCTTCTCTATTTTCTCTTCTGTCCGCACGAGGAAGCGGAGGTGGCTCAGCTACAGAGGCAGTAGTAGGCCCGTGCATTTTCTTTTTCCTTCTTCCTACAGTATCATTAACAACAGCACAGCACAGCATCAGGTGGACCTTTGTCACCTGGAAGCTGCTGCAACCTATTTAATATATCAGGATGGATATTGATATCACTTACCTCATCAGACGCAACCGAATCTCCTATACGTTTCATTGAGTTGCCGTGAAACAGACGCAGTAATATGAAGATTAGCGAAAGCAATCACAGACGGCTGCGGAACCGGCATGCTTTCATTTACAATGTTCAGGAACATGGTACAGTCTGGGTGATTAACAACAGTGCATTGAACTGGAACACAGCCTGCATTTGTATATGGTTAGGCTTGGTTTGTGGGGTTTAAAGTCCCAAAGCAACTCAGGCTATGAGAGACTCCGTAGTGAAGGACTACGGAAATTTCGACCACCTGTGGTTCTTTAACGTGCACTGACATCGCACAGCACACGGGACTTTTGCTTTTCGCGTTCATCGAAAAGCGGCCGCCGAGGCCCGGACTCTTATTCCGTGAGATTCCGCGAGATGTGTTCTTGCCCAGCGTTCCTGCCATCTGCAATCACACACTTCAACGCGCACCAAGGGACACCACGCGCGATGGTGTACCGTCCAAATACACTTGCCGGAGAAAGTGTGACAGATACTGCGTCTTTCCTTTACTGCAAACCAAATACAATTATATGCAGCACTGCAATGAAAGCCCATAATAGGCAAACAATGAGTGGCAAGTCATAGGAGAGGAAGGATAGGAAAAGGTCCTGTGCAGACACGTGGGGATGAAAACCAATTAGGGTATGAGAGAGTGAGTTCGATGCCTCCAAATGCCGACTAAGCCTATAGTGAGCGCCATTCTTTCCATCATCTTACCGACACAGGAGGTCAGAAAAATAGGCCGGAGATTGGAAAGGACTGGAGGCTTATCAGGTTTAGGAATGAGAGGAATAAGTGAGGAAGTCCAAGGCGATGGCAGCGAGCCTTCTTCTCAGGTGGTGCTATAGAAGTTGAGAAGGTGCTCTTTTGCGTTACCGGGAAGATTGCGAAGAGCGGACTAAATGATTCCATCTTCACCGGGAACCGACCGAGTGGCGTTAGCAAGAAGTGCAGCTTCAAGCTCGCGCAGTGTAAAAGAGGCATCGGGATCATTGCCTGCACAGCGTGCATATTCAGGGTAAGGGAGTGGGAGATAAAGATCTGCAAGGGTTGTGAAATCCTCATTGGGAGACTATGGCTAGGGCTTTAGCGAAAGTCGGGGCAGGGGCATATGGGTGGTACGAAAGAGGGTTCGAATCCAGGTTGACTTTTTATGGCGCGCCGTGTCAAGATTGTTGCATAGGGTATTCCATCGGGAATCCTCAAGCGCAGCACAATATGCTCGATATCGTCTCGCAACCTTGAAAGGGAGGTCTGCAATTGGAGGTTTCGGGGTTGCAGTCTGGCTGTTCGGAGAAGCTTTTTGTGACGCTTTCATAGCTTCCATAGCCATATTCGGGGTCAGAAGTGGGATATGCAGCGGCCTCCGCGCGAGTAGAGGACGAAGTCGCTTGGAGAAGGGCATTAGTCCACTCCTCATAGGACATGAAGGAGGCAGAGGAGTGGAGACAGCGAAAGGCATGCCAGTCGGTATGGCGAATGCGCTGCTTGCGGTAGCACTGGCTTGCGTCATTACGGAAACAAATTTCATCATAAGCGATATTAAAAGTGTCATTCAATTTTTTTCTTCATGTGCAGAATCTCGCCGCGGCGGGGAAAATTCTGCACCATCGACAAATTGCGAGGAAAATTAAGTTGAATGGGGTTCCGAAGGCTGCCGCATGCCAGCGCCGCATGCTTTCCAACACGTCTTTTTACACGATATCTCAGTTCTAAGATTCTGAGTTACGGCAACTGCTTTCCAGTCGAATGAGCCCAATGAGCTGTCGTGTAAAAATCAGCTGCATTGGTTTCTGGATGCTTCTTGCCTTTGGAGGACCAGCCAAGACTCTAATTGCTCCGCGGCCTCGCTCCCAGTTTAGACAACTTTGAGGACACATTGTCTGCTGCGTGCAGGCACTGCAACGTATGCATCCCTTGACGCCTCCAGGCGAAAGTCAACCTGTGACCAGAATGGAAAACTCGAGTCATCATTGAAGTCTGTCCAACATTCACCCGCCTTAGACTAAGCTTTCGATGGGTATACGCTCAGTGTTTGGATGATTCGTATTAACTGGGAACACATCATATCGAAGGAGGTATAGACCCTACTGCTGCAAGCATTTACGCTGATATCGGACGCAGCACTCCTCTACCGAGAACCACATGCATGGAGCGATTGCATTCAGAGCATTCTGGAAGTTATGAAGCAAAATCATTCTGAAAGCTTTTCGGCCACGTTTTTGTCCTCCACGCAACGACGAACTGTTCCTCTCCATTGCACATCATCCGCCCGCGGTTTAGTTCAGGTGCTATTGATACATAAGGAGGCAGTAGCGAATTTGTTCCTCTATAAGCATGCGCTCTTTGGTCATCTGATGAGAAGAGAAGAGTCGCTGGAGAAAGATTTGATGTTGGGAAAGGTTGAGGGTCACCGGAGAAGGGGTAGGCAGCGAACGCGATGGTTAGATGGCATCCTCGAGGCGCTGCAGATGAAGTTATGTGATGTTAGGAAGATAGTGAAAGACCGGAAAGTGTGGCGTGATATGGTCCATAGGGTCACGAAGAGTCGGACACGACTGAACGACTGAACTGAACTGAACTGAACTGAACTGAACTGAAGCATGCGCGCACACAATACTTGCCGGGTGAGAATATGATTCACACAACACAATGAGCCTATACTACAGGGGATAGAAATGAAAGTTTATTTACTGATTGATTTGTTGGTGCTCGATGAACAAGCTTCAGGCGAGTCGATATGTTGGGATTCCATCTTGCATGTGACTCTTTTAGATGACTTCGCGGGTTAAGACACACAACAAAAACAGTAAGTGACTGCCAGGTATAAGGACGCGTATCGGGATAAGTGCGAGCTGGACAGGAGGCTTCAGTGTATATGACGCACGAGTACAGCACTCAGAAGGGACACGTGTCGTCCAGGAGGCGGTAGTGGTTGTCGGTGCCACAGTGCAGGTTGAAAATATACTGGCACGCCGGGTCGACCTGGTTTCTCAGCCTCGCTGGCACGAATAGAATGCAGGCGTTCTCTGTTGTGAGGCAAAAAAGAAGAGGAGGAGGACGCAAAGGTTACAACTGTTATCTCTGGAAGCCACAGCTGGCATAAATGTGCTTGTAACGTACATTACTGCTAGACGTATATCAAGCGTTACTATGCATGCATCGACATGGTGAAAACGAAGGGATACGCATTGTCTGAATGCGCAAATGTCTGGACTGCAAATGTTGTGTCTTCCTACTGTTCCACATGCATAGGACTGCAATATCAAAAGTTCCAATGCATTCAAGCAGATAAGGCTAGTCAGAAAGTCAGGATAGCTTTCTGTATTATAAACTGCAACCCATGCAGCGTGCAGTCGTGTGCGAAAGTAGAGAAAGCATGTAAGCGAATTGACAAAACTCCCTGCCTGAGTTTTCCGACGGTACAGCGGCAGTTTTCGGTATATGAGTGTATTATTCACGCCCTAACTCGCTACCATGCTTGCCCGTTAAAATTTGTCAGGCGCGCTGTTTTATACAGAGCAACAGTAACCATAGCGGTTCGCGTAATCCCTCCCCTTTGCGCACCATTTTTTACATCGTAGTGCAGAAACTGAAACGTTTAAGCAGCCGCTTTATTATTAGCGAAGTATTTGAAAGCATCTAGAAATTCTAGTGTTATTGGTATCTTATATTGCTCATTGAGGATTCACTCACTCACTTGTAACAAGAAGATGCAAAACAATTTTAGTAGATCATACGTTTACAAAACATTACATTACATGGAGATAACAGCATGTCCCCAACACTCGAACTTTTGCAACGGCGCCTAGATAACTAGATACCGGTCACAAGCTGTGACGGGTATGTGTACTTGTGTAGTCAATAATCATATTATTTCATTCGTCGTAAAACTGGAAGAGCGCCGCTATACTTTTGTAAGGAAGATGGGATTTTAATGAAAAAAAAAATAACATCCAATTTTACACGCTGTTGAGGTTCTCTTGTCTTTCTACAGCGAGTTTGTTTTCAGGATCTTTTTTACACTGGTATGCCTTTGTCTTTTTACCTGTAGTGTCAAATGATATACACCGAAACTACACCTTGCTAGCCCTTCCGTCTTAAATCTGCCTTCTGACGACTGCAGCATTCTCACTGAATACAGCCTAACCCACAACGGGCGGTTTACAAGATCTGTCAATATAGAAATGAATGACCAGTTTGCACAAAAAAAAAAAATAATTTTATTAGTTATTTCTCCGCAGAACTTGGCATAACTTTTGCATATTATACTCCAAAACAGAAGCGTATAGAAAACCGGAAGAAAAATGTGCTATACAGTTCCCACGGACGAACGGAAAAAAACTTTATTGTCCGACGGATACAGGGAAGTCGCCTACAGATCGCCCCCGTCTAGACAACGGCCGTTAGCCCTTGAGCTTCGGCAGCGCCTTTGGTAGGGTAGGTTAAAATAACAATAAAATGTATACAGAATTACAGAATTTCGTCCGTGCAAAATGTGAGATAGTTTCTTTTTTTATCTTCTTGGTTCTTACACGTCACATACTTTTTTTTTTTTTTTTACTTCCGGATGAAGACGGCGGTGCGATAGGATCAAACAAGACATTTCCATGCACACTCACCGCCAGCGTAGGGGTTCCGGTACAGCTGGCACCTATCACATTCCGAGTATATGCTGAAGAGCTGGAAGCTGGTACCCTGTCCTGGTCCTGTTGTGGAATCAAAGAAAAATAAACAAACGTCAACGGAGATGCACGACGCACCGAAGCGATGCGGTGCACATCGCGCAAAAGAGATGAAATTGAAGCGGTTGTAACAAACAGTTCATATCCGGCAAATTATGTAAGGCATCATATTCTCCTTAAAAAAAGGACAAGAAGAGGCACAAATCCATTTTACACCATCTCTTGCGGGAAGTCCGGTTCACATTTTTGCACGAAACTACCGGTTTCCTTAAATGGTGTTTCATTTTTCTGCCTTTTATGCTCAAAAACTAAGAACATCGAACCTAACCTTGTAGCACTTAAGTGGCCTCGACCTTTGTTTAACAAGACGATTTTGCTTTTAAAAAATTATAACTGAAAGCCTAATCGTACATTGTCGGTAGGCAAATGTAGAGCATATTCGCAATGTTTCAAATGTATACGCTGTTGAGAGCACATACTTATAAAAAAATACAGCCAACCAGTCCGGGAGCATATATTAGCCTAGCATGTTTGCAGTCGGTGAACACACAACGGATCGTTATATCGTCGTCCTCCGAGCATGTGTTTATGATCGAGCTCAGCCAAAGCCAGTGACATGTGATCTAAATAACTCAGCCCAAAACGCAATCCTCTTGTACCCGATCTAATCGTTGGCCATGAGCAGAGGAGAGTTCCCTTTATCGCCACTCTCCACAAGTGCTTACCGTCCATGACTGTGGCGTTCAGGGCGTTCTTGTGATGATATCCTTCAGAGCGCGTCAGAGTGAGCCTGCTTTTCCTGCAAAGACGAAAAGGAAAGGTTTAAACAATGAATGGCCAGAGTGCGTTAACAGCGTTAAACTAGGACGAAGAAGCGAAGCAAAAAAAAAAAGGGGGGGGGGGGGGGGAGGGGGGGGACAAGAAAAGGAGGCTTTTAATTCTGCCGTTACTTTTAATGATACCGTTCTCCAGTGGAACCGTCGTACTTGTTAACGTTTTATATTTTCGGTCAGCCAAAGTCGCTTTTGCACCATAAAACCCCATATAAACGTTTTTCCTATGTTGAAGTTCGAGCTCGAGAGGAGCGGTGGGATCTTAAACCTTCCCTGTCGCTGATCAAGCGGTTATTAGAGACACATTTTTCTTCTTCGCTGCCTCTTGACGCGAGTAATAAAAACAAGAAAAAAATTATTTTCGTTTTAAGCACAGGAGACTGGCTCAGAAAAAAAAATACATTATTGCGTATATGTATAATGCACAATTTAAGTTACAGATTGTGTATATGTTTCCGCATATAGTGTTCACCCTTGCTCGAGAAGGTGATAGGAAAGGTGTGAAATTTAATGCGCATTCGCCAACACACCGTTCTTCCCATTCCGCGACCACCTCACTCTCCTCAAAACCCCGCGTCCAGTCCAAAAACGAGCAAAACTGAAAGTAGAAACTTGTGATACTAGATAAACCCTAGATACGATCCAGATAAGAATTGTATCTGGACTGCCGTCTTTAGGAATCAAGACACGCGCTGAATTGCAAGAGAATGAAAGCGTAGCAGTAGCAGCGGAATATGAGGCACCAGGGAGAAGAGCATGAGCAAGGAAACACGGGCACAAGGAGACACGGAGTCCTGTTTTTCCCTGTTTTCTTGTGACTGTCTTTACGTGCGTTGCTCCTCTCCATGATTCCTCACCGATTGGCCCAAACGAAGATATTAATATGAGGCAACGAAGAATTAGGACGTGAGAAAGGAGAAGAACGAGGGACAACTGGAAAGGTTGACAGGAATAAGGAACTGGCCTGCTACCGTGCAGCGGAGAAGTGATTAAAACCAACAAAACAAATTCTCTTTTCTTCAAAAGTTTGTTACACTCCAGAACGAGAGGAAACACCGGAATTTGAGGGCAACTGCATTGCACACTTTTGCAACGCGGGGTCCCTGGGCGTCGCCATATTGTTATCTGGGATGTTGTGTGCATATGGCGCTAGCACTGTGGAGGCGGAAGCCAAACAAGTTTGCAACATTCCGCGAGATGAGACGTTTCGGCGCTCTACAGGACGGCCCTTGCTTGATCGCTCGCGCTAGGCCCGCCCTCATTGTTAAAATAATCTCTTTTCACTGCCTTATACCGCCACCTTAACAATATTATTACGCCGGACATTGGAGCGCCTATAATGGACGAAAGTAACACGTGTCAAGAATTGCATGTCGAAAACTTCATTAGCTGGACTTTTTCAAGCTCTTCCTCGGGATGCACGTATTTCACGTGCGGCCTAATTCTGAAACGTAAATTTCTTCCGCTTCAAAAGATGATTGCAGTGCAACTTGCACAACTACAATGTTTGCTTCCTTTACAAAGCTAAAGAGTTGTAAAAATAAAACACCAGAGTTTAAGTCTTGCTGTTTTCAGTTATTTAGAAAAAGCCATAACCTCAACAGAAATCCTGTTTCAAGAGTCGCTAGACTGTATTGAATTAAAGGAATTAAGTATTATTTCATGTAGAGGAAAAGAAGAGATATTTCATTTCACGTGAATTTAGAATAAGGTTGATTGGTTGGTTTATTATGAAAGTTAGCTGAGCCCACTGTTTATCTTCATGCTGGCCTATTTAGGAGCAATTACTATTCACATCCAGGCCAGCATCCATTGAGCAGCAAACGATTGATTGATTGATTGATTGATTGATTGATTGATTGATTGATTGATTGATTGAAAACATCTTTATTTGTAGTCTTGTAGACCATGTGGGTAGGCTGCATACTCCGGTAGTCTACTGGATATTGCTGCCGCGCTGGCCCTCCCCACCAGCCAGTACTGACGGTCAGGATCAAACGAAAGATAGGCAGCTTTCTCAGAAACCTTGCACTTGAAACAAGTTTCATCTTAGACCAAAAATCTAAGCCGGCATCACCGCCTATCCGAGGCAGTCTCTCAAGTAATTATGCTAATTATAGCATTTTCGAAACTTTGGTCATCTGATGAGAAGAGAGGAGTCGCTGGAGAAAGATTTGATGTTGGGAAAGGTTGAGGGTCGCCGGAGAAGGGGTAGGCAGCGAACGCGATGGTTAGACGGCATCCTCGAGGCACTGCAGATGAAGTTATGTGATGTTAGGAAGATAGTGAGAGACCGGAAAGCGTGGCGTGACATGGTACATAGGGTCACGAAGAGTCGGACACGACTGAACGACTGAACTGAACTGATAGCATTTTAGTGCTAACGAGGATTAAGCTGAGCAAGTTGTTTAGCAGACAGTAGAACCAGGCCAGCAGCTCAAATCTAAATACGACGTTAGTCCAAAATCCTGGGGACCCTCAATGTGGAGTAGGTTTGAATTTAGGGAGTAATATGTTCATTGGCATTTGGGAGTTTGCTCTAATCAACTGATGTACACGAATACACATTACAGGCTAGTTGGTTTATCACCACAAGGTAAAACGGCGCAAAAACCACACACAGGACGCAGAAAGGAGTTCGTCTGTGTTCGTCTCACCTTTCTGCGTCCTGTGTGCGATTTTTGCGCTGTTTTACCTTGTGATGTACACGGTTCACGCGAACAGAAACAGTCCGCTTAATCGATTTAACGCGTACGCTTGAGCACTTTCTCATATTTCCATCTTTTCCACACTTTCGCTCGCGTATGCAGCAGAGAGAGAGAGGGTCGTCTCTTACACTTTCGCGGTTCCGCCGTACTCGACGAGGTTCTCCGCTGAGTCGTCTTGCAGCGGGGATGTCTGCGTGACCCTAATGCACTTCGCCTTGCCGCCGAAGTACGGATCGCTTTCGTAGTTCCTCAGTACGGCGAGCAACGAGGTCTTGTAAGGGAAGCACTGAAACGACGAGCAGTTGTTGAGCCTCAGCAGCTGAGCTTTGAAGTACGGTAGTAAAAATTACGAGACTGCTCAAATCGGCTTGAAGCCCCTTTGCAGGATTATTTTAACTAACTGCATCGTGTTATCCCTACTACCATTATGATCACAGTTGCTACTGTCATCATTATCAACTAACGCAGCGCCATTGTCATCTCTCTGCCATCATTATCATCATCACTAACTACATCGTCCTTCTCATCGCTACTATCATCCTCATGCTAGACAAGGATAATTAGGATCGTCTTCTCTCGAGTTCTCCCATGCATTGAGTAACAAAAAGAAGCCCGGTGTGGAGTAGGGATTAACGTGCTCGGCTGGGAATCGGACAGCGGCAAGGTTCCCGGTGAAGACAGATTATTATTTTTTTTTCTAATGCGACGAACACTCCCGATGAACGGAAACGAACGTCACTATGAGCCTGGAAACCTTTTCACCTTCAAAACACTAATCTCGCATTGGTGACTACCTTGGCTGCAGTCAACAGTCAAGCCTGCAGGCTCATCTTTGCGGTTACTTTCTGGTGGCCGGCGCCATTTGGAAAAAAAGAAAAAATAACAACATGCCCAGCATTTCGCGCCTGTTATCAAAACGTTGTCATTGTGCCTGCGATGTCCGAGGTGTTTGTTCGCAAACACGAACCTGAAAGATATGACGCTTACACACGTACTAATTAGAATACAGTCTTGAGATATCCAATTACGCGGAAGACAACACGATACGCAAATAAACCTTTACATAACTGCAAGGCTAGCAAGCGTGTATTGGGAGCCCCAGTCGGCCGTACTGCGTCTGGCCTCTCAGCCGAATGGTCGTGAGTTCCAATCCCACCCTAAACCTACAATTTCTAAAATTTTCCTTTTAACAAAGTCATTACAGTATGAAGTTAAATCATTTGAGCCGTGAGGCGAGTTCTCATTACATGATACGTTTCAGTGACTGTTATGCTACAAATGTCGTCACGTTTGACGTGAGCTTTATCGAGTATTTGAAAATCCTTCGCAAGTCCATGTGCCTGTGACGCCATGAACATGCCGACCAATCAGGATTATTCGCTCTCAGCCAAGAATGCAAGCGTCTGCTTTTCTGAGAAGCGGGGGCACATACTTTACCGTGTGAAAGAACACTGCTTCTGAAGTAATGAGTCTGGGGTGTTTCACAGTGGAAGAGCACGCATTTGTCAATCAATCGCTATCTAGCTCGTTGGCTTGCGAAATATATAATTTAAACAAGGATGAAGTATTTGAAAAGGAGCAACCTTGTCTAAGAAACTTGGACACCCGCGATCATGGGAGCTTTGAAGTTGGAGTATGCCTGAGCACTTTAATGAGCCGTATTTGGGAGTTGTTGGTCGTTCACACTAACGTGAATATTTAGTTAAACTTACGCACAGTCGTTGATTCGTGTGCCTATATGACATTGCAAGAAGGCCACTCCTGCGCACGGAGTATTCCTTCAGTGGTGACAGCAAACGACTGTGAAACACATAGGAATTGCAAATTGCAGGGATATGATCGCGTCTCTAGCGACACATGTGTTCTGAGGGACGCCGTATAACAGCTGGAGGGCTCCGGTTTAGCGTGCGCTGATATTGCACGTGTACAGCACACGTTCAAAAATTCTTAGGAGGTCTAAATCAGATCAGAGCCATATACACTACACGTCGTCCTTCCTAGCCCATATACATCTCCTTGAGACACCAAACCCCAGAATTCACAATCTTCATTGCTCAATGCAAAAGCTGCTGTCGTAAAGTTGGAGATACCAAAGTCGAAAATAGATGACACACAAGCCAGTACACAAAACTTTTGCATGTATTCTTTTCTTTTCTTTTTTAACTCTTCCTAGGAGCCTAGATTCTTTGTTTGATATCAACACAGCAAGCATTTTTTCAAACTATAGTTTACTTTTCTGCCTTGGTCGGGAGAAGGAGGGAAGGTGAAGTCCGCGAACGTGATTTCAAGTAACTCTACTTTTTTAGGCAAATGCATATCCGCCATGTAAAGCATTGAAAATTCTAAACTTTAAACAACAATGGACGCCAATACGTGACGAACGAGAACACCAATGCTTATATTCTTGCCCTCGGTGCCCTGTCTGCGATTCCCGAAGCATGAGGCAGATACTCAGCATCTGTTTTGGGTGTGCAGGCACTGAAGTCAGCGAGTACCCGGCACCGGAAGCAGCGAGTCTCCCACCGAACACCCCAACCTTATGCACTGTTTAGATGCAGGGACCACATCATCACTTCCTCCTCCACTTTATTAGATTGGTAAACTTGTTTTACTCATAAACGCTCCTCGTTTCATTACAAGGTACCCCATTATACCCAGAGGCAATAAGCAACACTAAGGAGAAGAAGAAAGGAAGGCTGCTTACGTCGGACGCGTGTTACAGCCCAACGTTACTAACCTGTATAGTAATGTTGTTAGACCGCAACCTATGACAATGTGAATGAATGAATGAATGAATGAATGAATGAATGAATGAATGAATGAATGAATGAATGAAT
>JAJIZL010124861.1:39308-53634 GCA_023969395.1 Amblyomma maculatum
GTGTGTGTGTGTGTGTGTGTGTGTGTGTGTGCGTGTGTGTGTGTGTGTGTGTGCGTGCGTGCGTGCGTGTTAAATTAAAATAAAACTAAGCAGCTGGATCAATTTCTTCTTTAATGGTTTCTTGGTTCCGCAAGGAACGATAATTAATATATAAGATCATCAGCAGCCCATAATGCGAAAGTAAAACATGCGCTACGTTAACACAACTCAAATTATTTCCATCCATTTACTTATACTATAAGCAGTTTTCTTCAGTCATATTTTGCGGACAACCGCAACGCGAAGCACGAGAGAACAAACGAGGTGCACATAGCCTATGAATTGCTCTCAAGCAAGAAGAGAAGCCATAAAGTACCGTCTTTGCCAAAAGTAACCAGGCTGCCCGATTTGCTCCTTAGCCCTGTAGTTAAGCGTTTTACAGGACGTGCCAAATTATTAATCACCTGTGAGGAAAAAAAGTCCATCACTCTTATCTCTAAAGATCATTTTTTGCTTTTTGAAATGGATCAAGGGCTCCAAACACGGTTGAGAAGGAAACCCTCCAGCCTGGTTACTATTGGAAAAGACGGTACCTGTGTAACGTAATGCATAAGACACTCAAGAAATAACAAAATAAGACGTGTGCACGTAAAACATGTATAATGCATATTCAAACAAAAACAATCAATCGCAAAACACTTATAGTCATCGTGAGGGCTGTTGGAAACACTTCCGATAGTAACCCGAAATTCACAGGAGCCGAAGAGAACCAGAATAATGGTTTAATCACAAACTGTCTTTTTGTTCCCACAGAAGACTAGGGGAGAAGGCTGCAGTCTTCTGACACAAAACCACTTACTGGAATCAAAATCGATTGTTAATGTAATATTCTGCTCGAGAAAATGGTAAACCGTCGCGAAACTATTCACGCACATACATGTCTCGATCAACTTTGGTTTAACGATATGCAAGCTTTTAAAAAGCTCTTTTACACTTGCAACTGGCTACAAGTATGCACAAATGTCCTTTAAGGTTGTAGAGAAGTCTCTGTATAGTTCACAAGGGTGTTGTTGCGGGCTAGTTGGTTTAACACAGTTCCTAGAAAGGGGAACACCCTCGTGAACTTCATTTCTTTTACCCAACGGGCATACTTCCCTTCTCATAAGTTCTCGCATCCAGCTGTCTGCACCAATCTTCTGATCGACGCCACATGCAGAGAAAGACTTCACAGCGCCTGTGTTGTTCGTTCCTCTCTTCGTCCTGTTTTTGAGCTGTTCCCCTCTCTAGCCATCTTTGTACAGTCTGCGTCACCTTCGTGCAGAGTGCTGTGGCGAAGCCCTTTCCTCGAAATAAGAAAGATAGCTCCACATATATAGACCCGCAAAAAAGGTGGACGGGAGTACTCGGCTAAGAAATTCAAGGGCTCCTCTCTCGTTTCAGTTTCTCCTTTTCCGTTTAAAAAAAAAAAAAAAATCCGGCGCCGGCTTTGTTGGTGTCGGAGTCATTGTAATCGAGAAAACGCGGGCATGGCTCTGGAAAGTTGTGTACATATAATAAATGACTAACATATCTTGGCAATGTCTGGCCCTGAGGTTGCCTGACATCACGCAACCACATGTCATCTTGGGTATCTCCTTTCAGATGAGAGGGTGAAATAAGAATCAGCCTTCCGGGGCCATGCACCCGTATCCGTATCCATACCCGCATCCGTACCCGTATCCACACCCGTACCGGTAGGCAGCACAGGCATGTTCGTGCGTCTTGGTTCAAGCGCGTCGTTATGTATGTCTAGTGGCATTTAACATACGACTCCGAGCAAAATAATATGTGTGAGATATTAAAGGAACGAATTAAGGAATGAGTAATTAGGCGATTAATAAAGTGTTTATATATGCGAAAAAAAAAGGAACCCGTAAGGGGAGTTTTCAAATGGGAGCCACTAAGCTGTCGCGTCATATCCTGAGAAGCGGAGCTTAAGTGTTCCCCCTAAATTTTTATTTGGTATGCAGTGCTCGAGCGCTCTACACAAGGATGACAAAGACTGCTCAGTGGCTTGTGAAGCCCGCTTACTCGAATTAGCGTAGTGACGACACCTTACGTCAAGACGTCGTTTTGAAGCCAATCAGAATAGCGAGCACGAAGCAAATGTCTCTATGGAACGGCGGACAGGCAATCATAGAATGTTATGCAACAAATCAGCGTTAGTTGTATTAGTTGTGAATTTCGTTTTTACATTGATCGTATTCCCTTGAGTCCTTGAGCGTGATTTCGCCGTCTTCTGGCACTTCTGGCACTATAAGGCGGCTTGTGGATGGCCGAGGCTCTTATACTCGTATATCTTAGGTCGGAGATGCACTTTTACCTGAGGGAGGGTGGGGGTTTCACAACGCTAGCCGAGCCTTCTTATATTTTTTTTTTCGCAAAAAAGAGGCCTAATTCACTAAGAGACGCAGTGCTATAACGATGTGACGAAAGTAGAAAAGTTATGGGGGACACCTTAGCTGCCGTCTGCGGTTCCCTTCCTGGTTTCTCGTTCTCATATAATACACAGGGGCGTGACAGCTACGCCAACTGCGCCATTTTGGTACAATTTTCTGCGCCATGCTGCGCCAAAAGAATTAAATTGGTCGAAATTGCGCCAGCTTACGCCAGAAAGGCCAGACAACCACGATACGATTTTTTTTTTTTTGCCCCACAAGTCGCCGTTTCCAGGAGTGCCAAACAATCGAACTAGTTTGCGATATGATAGCTACATTTCATTCGCACAACAATCATTCCATTTGTCCGGCCAGTGTGAATATTTAGAAATTACGGGATTTTTTGTGTCTGAGCTCGCGGAGAGGCATCGCAGATTCCAAACGGCGTTCAGTGGTTGCACTGTTTTACACCTGTCATATCAGTTAAAAGGCTCATCTTTCGTGAAATCTACTTGTGCGGTAATGCTTGTTCGGTAAGAAAGTGTTGCTCTGACAACATCGAGAGCCGGCGAGGCGGCATCAGCGAATCAGATGTGTAGCGCGGCACGTCGTAGCGTCGGGCCAGATGCACAATTGACGAGTGGCGATGAACTACGAAGGCGGCGAATGGGCGCCAGTGCTGCGATTGTTTTCGATCCATGTACCATGAGATACCTGCGTAACACGTCTTGGGAACATCTCGAAACAGACAAAGCACGACCGCATGTGCTGCCGCGGACACTACGTGGTGGCCGCGCTTTAACCCTGCACGAGTTTTAAGGCGAAAGCCATTATTGCCTCATCATTGTCGTCAGCAAAAGTCTCACGATTTTGCGGCTTCTCTGATTGCTCGAGACGCAATGACGTCATGAATGTCTCGAGCGATCACAGAGCACCGCCATAGTATGCGCGAATGCGTGCCTTATGTGGCCATATGGCAATCAATGATCAACTATTCATCATAGAGTAATTAATAAATAATAATAATAATCATCATCATCATCAGCCTGACAATACCCTCTGCGGAGCGAAGGCCTCTCCCATATTTCTCCACTTAACCCGGTTCTGTGCTAGCTACATCCACTTGACCCCTGCGAACTTCTTAATCTCATCCGCCCACCTAATTTTCTGCCGCCCCCTGCTACGCTTTCCTTCCCTTGGAATCCAGTTTGTTACCCTAAGCGACCATCGGTTATCCTCTCTTCGCACTACATGTCCTGCCCATGCCCATTTCTTCTTCTTAATTTCCACTAGAATGTCGGTAACTTGAGTCATTTCTCTGACCCCCTCTGCACGCTTCCTATCTCTTAATGTTACCCCTACCATTTTTCGTTCCATAGCCCTCTGGGTTTTCCTCAACTTAAACAGAACTCTCTTGGTTAGCCTCCACGTTTCAGCGCCATAGGTGAGTACAGGTAAGATGCAACTGTTATATACTTTCCTCTTTAGCGATACCGGTAAGCTGCTAGACATAATCTGCGAGTGCTTGCCAAATGCGCTTCATCCCAATCTTATTCTTCTTGTTATGTCGTTTTCATGGTCCGGATCTGCGGTTACTACCTGTCCTAAGTAGACATATTCGCCTACTACTTCCAGTACTTCACTACCTAATGTAAACTGCTGTTCCTTCCCGAGGCTGTTGAACATTACCTTAGTCTTCTGCATATTGATTTTCAAGCCTACCTTTCTACTTTTCCTGTCTAGGTCATCAATCATTATTTGTACTTCATCTCCCGAGTTGCTTAACAAGGCAATGTCATCAGCAAATCGCAGATTACTGAGGTATTCTCCATCTACCCTTATCCCTAACTGCTCCCATTCCAAGTCTCTGAATACTTCCTCTAAGCAAGCTGTGAATAGTACTGGGGAGATTGTGTCTCCTTGCCTAACACCTTTCTTTATGGGAATTTTGTTACTTTCTTTATGCAGAACTATGGTTGCTGTGCAGCCACTGTATATATCTTCCAGCACTTTCACGTACGGCTCGTCTACCCCCTGATTTCGCAATGCCTGCATCACCGCCGAGGTTTCAACTGAGTCAAATGCTTTTTCGTAATCAATGAATGCTATGTATAAGGGCTGGTTATATTCCGAGCATTTTTCTATCACCTGATTGATGGTATGGATATGATCGATAGTACAGTACCATTTCCGAAACCCTGCTTGATCCTTTGCTTGATTGAAGTCTAAGGTTGTCCTGATTCTATTAGCGATTACCTTAGTAAATACCTTATACGTAACAGACAGTAAGCTGATTGGTCTGTAATTTTTAAGGTCCTTAGAGTCCCCTTCCTTATGAATGAGGATAATGTTTGCATTCTTCCATGGTTCCGGTACCATCGATGACACCAGGCACTGCGTATACAAGGTGGCCAGTTTTTCTAACACGATATCCCCCCCCCCCCGTCCTTCAGCAAATCCGCAGTTATCTGATCCTCTCCAGCTGATTTCCCCCTTTTTATAGTTTCTAATGCTTTCTTGCCCTCGTCCTTCGTCACTGGTGGAACGTCTGAATGTTTGTCCCTACCGCCAATCTCATTACGCTCCTCACTACTTTGGCTACTGTAGAGATTTGTATAGAACTCCTCGGCTACTTTGACTATCTTATACATATTCGTGATGACGTTGCCCGCCTTGTCCCTTATCGCATACATCTGGTTTTTGCCTATGCCCAATTTCTTCTTTACCGCTTTAAGGCTTCCCCCGTTCTTTACAGCATGCTCAATTTTCTCCATGTTATACTTCCTCATATCGGCCACCTTGCGCTTATTGATTAGCTTTGATATCTCGGCCAATTCGATCTGGTCTTTTGGATTGGAAGCTTTCATTCTCTGGCGTTTCTTAATCAAATCTTTCGTCTCCTTAGACAGCTTACCGGTATCCTCTCTAACTGTCCTACCGCCTACTTCTACCGCGCACTCAGTAATGATATCTCTGAAATTATTGTTCCCAATTGCTTCTAGGGTAATGTCGCCATCCTCGGTTAGAGCTGAATACCTATTCTGTAGCGAGATCCTGAACTCTTCTGCCCTCCCTCTCACCGCTAATTCGTTGATGGGTTTCTTTCTTACTAATCTGTTGCGTTCCTTCTTCAGATTTAGGCTAATTCGGGACCTCACCATCCTGTGGTCACTGCATCGCACTTTCCCGATTACCTCTACATTTTGCATAATGGCGGGGGTTGAACACATTATGAAGTCGATTTCATTTTCAGTCTCCCCGTTCGGACTTTTCCATGTCCATTTCCGGTTCTTCCGTTTGCTGAAGAAGGTATTCATGATTCGTAAGTTATTGCGCTCTGCAAATTCAGCTATAGTAACTCCCCCCTGCTATTCCTAGAACCAATGCCTTAGTCACTATACTGCCTTGTCTCCTGCCTGCTTTTTCCCTATCTTGGCGTTGAAGTCGCCCATTAGTACAGTATACTGCGTCTTTACTTTTCGCATTGCCGATTCTACATCTTCGTAGAAGCTTTCAACTGCCTGGTCATCATAACTACATGTAGGTGCATAGGCCTGTACAACCTTCAGTTTATACCGCTTATTAAGCCTAATTACGATGCCTGCCACCCTCTCATTATTACTATAGAATTCAACGATATTACCCGCTATATACTTATTGACAAGGAAACCTACTCCTAGTTCTCGCCTCTCCGGTAAACCTCGATAACACAGTACATGCCCATCCTTCAGTACAGTATATTCCTCATTCGGCCTCCTAACCTCACTAAGCCCTATGACATCCCATTTCATACCTTCTAGTTCCTGTAAGAGCACTGCTAAACTAGCTTCACTAGATAGGGTTCTAGCATTAAACGTTGCCAGGGTCAGTTTTCAATGGCGGCCTGTCCAGCGGAGCCAGGCTTTCTTAGCACCCCCTGGTGCGTCACAGGTCTGACCGCCGCCGTGGTCAGTTGTTCCGCAGCCGCTGGTGACTGAGGGCCGGGGTTTTGTGGAGCTTATCATGAGAGGTTGCGGCCAATTACTGCACCAGGGTGGCCAACTTCTGTTCTGGTGAGGGAGTGCGTTGCCGGAGGTGTTCACCGGCATCAGGTCGCACCCCAAACCTGTTTATGCAATTCCATCGACACGCGGATTTTTTTTTTTTAATCCGGTGGAGAATTGCGCGGCACCGGGATTTGAAACCCGGTCCTCTTGCATGCGAGGCGGACGTTCTACCGCTACGCCACCGCTGCACCGCTAATTAATTGCTAATTATTATTAATTAGAAATCAATTAACAATAATTATTAATTAAAGCTATTGTTAATTATTAGTCGAAATTGCTTAATTAATTAATAATTAATGCCGCGCAGCCACTAAAATCAACCACACAACAGTAAACATAGAACAACTGCAAAGATAGAAGGAGCGCGATTTCATCGCTGCCAAGCGGAATTCACTGAATAAATGCACTCGCAGAATGTGACAGTATAGTTTCTTGCTTTACTGGTAGCAGCATTCATCGCTACATGCGCAACAGTCGGGTAGCGGAATGCAGCATTCAGGCTTTCGCCTTTCATCACTTTAGTCGCCAAAGTGTCCTCGTATTTTTTGTCAAATCTTGTAAATTCGACCCTTGTTAATTCAGACTGGAAGCGCGGTCCAGCAACACGTAAGGCTGGCGTCGGACACTCGTTATTTCGGAAATGAACAGGCTTGCACCGGTAAAATAGGAAGGCGGGGGGGGGGGGTCGGAGAGGTGTATTTTTGACGTATGACCCGCGCAACCAGTGATCATCGATACAGTATTAAGCTGCCACGCTATACAGCCACTGTTAGTAATCGACCACTCGGCATATATATAAAGCCCCGCCTTAAGCAAGCCTTGCTAATGTGCCCCTGTGTGATGTAGCAGTATATAGCATGCCTGATTCGGTATCCAAGAGCACTGACAGGTTGACTCCTATCCCACTTTCCCACTTCAAATGATCAACCCGAGTTTGCAGATCCTCCCAATTTGCGACAGCGTGTGGTATCGTTACTGTCAAACATCCCGTCTCGCAATAAAGGTTATCGCGATGTCGGTTCGTAGCGTGTCACGTTTTAACGTGCTTGGCGGCGCATGCGCCGGCAGTTCACGAAGACATTTAACCATTCGCTGATCCACGTAGTACGGGCAGTTGCTCGTTTGAGGCTGCCAGGTAGGCACCTCGTAATAAACCCTGTTCCCTGGCTCTGGTTTCTGGGTACAAGTGGCAACGAGGAAGGGTCGAGCGACTGGCTTCTAAGATGACCACAACCGTCGGAACGCTACCAGATTTCCAGCCGGACAGCGGCGACTTCGAGGTGTACGAACGCTTCCGAGTTATTAGCAGCTATCAACAACACCAAGGACAAGAGAATGCAAGTTTTCTTAACTGCTGTCGGTGAAAAAGCTTATGTCACGGTCCACGGTTTGTTGATGCCAACGGTACCCGCCAAGTCTTCTTTCAGGGAAGTCGTAAGTGCACTGAAGAAGCGCTTTCAGACGCTCGCTTGTCACCGAACGATATCGCTTCAATCATCGCAAGCAAGAAACCGGCGATAGCACACTTGCGTCAGCCTGTGAATTTGGAACGCTTCTGACAAGCTCTGCGGGACCGGCTGGTCGCGGAGTTACGCGCCGAAGCTGTACGCTGCCGACTGCTGGCACTTCCGGACGAAGAAGTGACATGCGAACGCCCGTTTTGCGTTTCTATAGCCATGAAAGCTGCGAACCAGGACACCAAGGCCATGCTGCAACCACGGAACAACGTGGGAACATCATCGGAGTTTACTTGAACCGGTAGGCCGAAACATAGGGCAATGCGGAAACCAGACAGCTCTTCAAGGGACAATAAGCCAGAACAAGCCCCCCTCTGAAAACGTTGCAAGGGACGAAGACACTCACTGACGTGGTGGACAGCACTCATCTGTGAGTTGTCCTTTTCCAAAGAGTTGCTGCTATAGTTGTAAAAGAAAGGGGTCATGTTGCAAAAACGCGCGGAACTAAAGTAGTGCACCGTGTAGAGTCAGATTAGAACAATAATTAACTGTTGACTTTGTGTAATACAAACCAGGAGGCTGGTGCGCCTGCTATAGTCCTTAACATTAGCCTAAATGGCAGAACCATTTCCATGGAAATAGATACATGTACCGTCTTTGCCAAAAGTAACCAGGCTGCTCCGAATGCTGCTGGAGCAAGCGCGCGGCCGTGTGGCGGCGTTGCGCTCGCTGTGGCTTATCGGTGCTCGTCAGCTCCGAGGGTACAACAGCTGACGTAACTTCGCACTCGCCCGTTGGATGATAAAAACTAGGCGCGTATGATGTGTGGGCTGCGGTTTCACGCGTGCGAAGCCTGGTTGTGCCCAGCGAGGGCGCTCAGTATAGCGACGGGGCTATTATGTCTTCTCGGCAACTGCGGAAAACAGAAAAGCAGGTGATAGTAGACACGGTGAGCTCTTGCTCGTTTCTAGGACGAATATGTGCTAGATTCGCCAGACAATGCTGCTCTGAAATAAGGGTTCCGCGAACGAGAAAGCAGTCATGTGCATATAATGGCTAAGCGTGAGGAAGCTTTCATTATCGTTTGTTACCTATACCAAAACTTACCTACAAGCAAATGCAAGAATTTGTTAGAATCAAACATTGATCTTATTTATACACAGCATCCCCAAGGGACAGCACAATTTTGCAAGCCTAAAAGAGAGATAAGGTGGCTTGGAAGGGTTCACAAGCTTTCCCATAACTTTGTACCGGAGTTACGGTTAGTAAAATTTCAGTACGCAAGGCACCTCGGAGAAAGCATGTTGAAATTTCAAGGTGCGTTATCATTCTTTATGTACAGGCGTATTAAACAAGCAGGAAAGCGCAATTCTGATGGTGTGTTTCAGTAGCGGATTGCAGAACACAAGCACGTATAATTATATAGCGAGAAACGCGACATCTGCTTCAGGGCAGTTGCCGAGAAGAGCGAATAGCCCCGTCGCTATACTGAGCGCCCTCGCTGGGCATAACCAAGCTTCGCACACGTGAAACCGCAGCCCGCACATCATACGCGCTTAGTTTTTATCATCCAACGAGCGAGAGTGAGGGTGCGAAGTTACGTCAGCCGTTGTACCCTCGGAGCTGACGAGCCCCGATAAGCCACATGGAGCGCAACGCCACCACACGGCCGCGCACTTGCTCCGCCAGCCTTCGCAGCAGCCTGGTTACTTTTGGCAAAGACGGTACCTCTGTCGCAATTATGTCGGAAGTTGAGTGGGCGAAACTTTCTTGATGTCTGTTTGAGAGAAGCGAATGGGGATTGGTCACATACAACGGCACAGAGGTGCCAATTTCTGGAGTTGTGGACTCCAAATCGCCGTACGGAGATCAAACCTTTGAGCTGCCTCTAGTTATTGCAAAAGAAATGGAGGGCGCGAGAATTCCCACGTTGTTGGCTTTCAAAAATCAAGGTCAATTGGCACGAAGTCATGTCGGTGCAGGCAGTGAAACGAGGCCTGCCCATCACAGAAAAATATGGCCATGTGTCTGAGTCGGGCTTTTGGTGCTATAAAGGGGTTCAAAGCTATAGCATTATCTTGAAAGTAAATGCGCACATAGTATTTAGCAAAGCAAGGTCAGTTCCATACGCTTTACAAGTTAAGCGAGAATTGGCAAACCTATAGAGAAAGCTGGCTTCATGTATCTGGTCAGGCCAAAGTACTTGGGCAACGCCTATAATCCTAGTCCCTAAAAAGAACAGTAAGGAGCTTCGTCATTGCGGCGATTATCGGGTCTCCCTGAACACAGTAATTGAGGTCGACTATTGCCCCTTGCCGCTGTCTGAAGATATCTTCGTAAGCTTGAAAGGCGGAGCCGCCCTTTCTGTTCTTGACCTGTCTAAGGCGTACCTGCAGCCGATGAGCAAGCTGAAGAATTGCTTATTGTCAACACGCACTTGCTTTTTTAGGTTCCGTCGTTTGCCGTATAGCTTCTGCACAGGCAGTGTTCCAAACTGTCATGAATCAAATATTTCATAGTATGTCGGCTAGAGCTTCCTACTCGGACGACATTGTCATCGTATAGGCGAGGACGTTGTTATATGTGGCTTGCGGCGCCATCGGTAGCGTTGGCCTGCGGCTCCGTGGCTCAGCGTACGGCACCAACGGTTCCAGTAAAGACGAGGCGTGCAACGTTTAATTCAACATCAGGTAAGAACGGGCACAGAAGCAGCTGGCCCGGAGAGAAAACTGGCACGCTCACAAAGCAGGTGTCTGGCGTCGTCTCAGCGACGTCTCTGAAGTCCCTCTGTAGTCTCTCTCGCAGTGGAAAAAGCTACTGCTTTTTATACGCTCGTCAATTCAGGTACTGCATTAAGCCGTTTCTTGGGCTAGTTGGTTCTGTCTTGTACTGCGAAAAACTGCGCCGCACCAAACGCACCACAAGAAAGAAAGAAGCGCCTGCGTCTCGTCTTCTTTCTTGTGGTGTGTTTATACTCCGTTTCATACATCAGGTGCAACGCAGCGAAAGCTACGCAAGTAGTCCCCAAGAAAGAAAATGGAGGCGTATCACTACACGCTCGTTTTGTGGCCGAGTGGTTCCTGCGGGAACGGGCTCTATTCCGATCATACACGTTTGCAATAACTTGCTTCACGTGCTCAGACATATTCGCAGTGCGGATCTTATAAAAAAAAAATGCGCTCCGAAGACCCATTTTCTCAAAAAGAGATGCGCAGCGCGGAGGGCACAGCCAGCGCCATCTTGTGGCACTGCTGGCAAGGTTGCGGGGCAGCGAAAACGCGACACGAACGAAAATGACATAAAAATATACAAATTCATCGAATCCGATCCTTTCTCTCTAAAAAAGGTGCTCTTTATGAAGTTGATGGCAAATGTAAGCCGTATTAAGCTTGCAGACAAAATAATTATTATTTGCTCTCGTCAAGAGTACGCACTATTTTTCATCGCGGATGCGGAGAGCGCAAACAAGAGCTGTAGCTTTGGCAGTGTTGCACTTGATGTATGAAACGGAGTAGTTCGGCGCAGTTTTTCACAGTTCAATTCAGATAGAAAGGGAGAATTCACGTCCACGCAAGCTCTGATGACTGTCTCAGTAGCACGACAGAAATCCCCATCTCCTGTTAACGGGCAAAGGCGACGCTCTCTCCCTCGAGCGCCGGGCTTGGCCAGCGTTTGCACACACCCGCACGCACACACATTACGGCACGTGTAAGTTCAGCACGTCGGAACACGTCCGCGGGAGGAAGCGTTGGGCGGCCGACTGCACGGCGCTGAAATGGCCGAAATGCTTGCTGCTTGGACTGATGCTGCATTGCAGCCGAGTCGGCTGTCGCACATGACGGTGGCGAATCGTAACAACGTATACGAATAGGCTATGAAAAAGTGGAGCAGGTTCTACGGTGCCTGAGCAAACATGACATACCGGTAAATGCAAACAAATGCAGGTTGTTTCAGCAGAGCATAATGTACCTGGGACATGACATTGATAAAAAGGGGCGGCATATCCCACGTCTGAAAATGTGATAGCCGTTAAATGTGCTTCTCAACCGACCTTCGTGATGCAGCTGAGAGCCTAATTCTTGGGCATAGTAAACTTTTATGCCATTTTTTCGCCGAATTTGTCAACGGTCCTTGAACAGCTGCACGACTGGCTCCGCAAAGAACGCAAATGGTGCAAAGAGGCATTTAGAGCTTCTAAATAAATCCTGTGTGATAAGAATGTACTACAGCTTTATGGTGTAAAAAAAAGAAATACAGATCGCTTGCGATGCCTCGGAGTACGAATTCGGTGCAGTTAATGTCACGCGTAGAAAACTGGACCGAAAAACTAGCTGTTTTTGTGTCGCGGTCATTGCCTGCACCAGAGCGGAACCACGGGCAAAAAAGAAAAGTAACCCCCGAGCATTTTATTTGCTGTAAAAAAAAAATCACAAGTATCTGTACGTTATAGCACATATGCAGCTAGCACAGAACCGGGTTAAGTGGAGGAGAAATATGGGAGAGGCCTTCGCCCTGAAGTGGGTATAGTCAGGTTGATGATGATGATGATGATGATGATAGCTTTTGAGACCTTGCCTGAACACCAGCGCTCACAATTCTTTTTCTCTCCGAAAAGACGGGGTAGTGCGGTAGCGACTGCAAGAGTGTATCATTGGCTTGCATTCTTGGCCAACTATCGCTATCAGACACATAAACCGGGATCTGCTATTCGGCATACAGACGCGTGTCTCGCTTACTATTGCCAAACACAGATGACCAGTGTTAAGACAACCTCCAAGCGGCGACCGACCTGGTCAGAGCCTCTGCCGCTTCTCGTAGCCTTGCCTGTGCCCCGGAGAAATCAGAAATTCTCATTATTGACCGCCGGCAACATCTCCCTCACAGTGCCACTTCGCCCATTGAGGTCATCCTGGATGGCCAAATGATAAAAGTGAAGCCGGAGATCAAGATCTTCAGCCTCGTTATCTCTAATGGCCGCTCCCATTCCTCTACTCTCAATCATTTAATCAAAACTACCGATCAAATTATACGGATACTTCAGAGTTAAACATCGAAACTACGGCATTAGGGAGCGAGACGCCCTGCAGCTGGTCAACGCATTCATTATCGTCCACACTACCTACTGCACGCCATACCTTCCGCATCGTAAGCAGGAGCTCAACCGGTTGAACACTCTTGTCAAAAAAAAAAAAAAAAAAGGGGAGCGGTCAAGACAGCCCTGCAGGCTTCCCCACTGTATGTCTGCCGACCGCTTACTCCAACTTGGCATTCATAACACCACTGAAGAGTTGCATGATGCACATCGCCTGGCGCAACTTGTCAGCTTAGCAGCCTCGTCCACTGGAAGACATGTCCTTCAAACTCTCAATATTGCTCCGCCCTATACCACCCAAAACCGCGATGATCTGCCACAGAATATCCACCGAGCCATTACCGTGAAACTAGCTCTCCCCAAGAACATGCATGCAGGGTATCACCAAGAGCGCCGACAGGCGAGCCACTCACCTCTCTGGAATATGGGACAGCCAACCGAATACTCTATACGTAGACGCTGCTGGCCCTGTTAACGAACACATGGTCATAACCGTGACCTCTCCAGCGATCACTCTCCTCAACTAATACCTCTCTTCGCATCACCGAACCGAGTATTGCAGGAGAAAAGTCTGGTCGCCACTAATGCACAAGCTACCATCATGTCAGATTCCCGCACGGCCTGCCGTAACTATTTTCGCGGACGCATCGATGCCGCCAGCCGCCGAATCCTCGTCGCTAACCCTCCGAAAAGGATCAGTGTGGTCTGGATTCCGGGGCGCCAGTCGATGCCCGGCAATGAAGCTGCCCATCGAAACGCTCGCGCGCTCCTTCCCCGAGCCTCCCCTCTCCCGGATCACACGTATGCCTCCCCAATCCTTATATACACAGAACTGCTTGAACACTGCAGGCTGTCTCGCCGTACATTGCCACCCCCTTTTCCCACCCTGTCTACTCAAGAATCAGCAACTTACTGCCGCCTGCAAACTAATACCTTTGTTATACCATTTTTTCTAAACCTGGTACCCTTCCCTTTATTCCCCTGACTGCCCACATTGCGGTAAGCGGGCACCGCTCTACCACGTGGTTTGGGCGTGCCAAGCTAAGCCCACTCCCCCACCCCTGCATGGAAGATTGAAAGGACGCCCTGCAGAACCCATGCCTTGAGCGCAAGCAATGGCTGGCTCGCCGCGCTGTTAGTGCAGCCACGGCCAACGGGAACCTGGGCTGCGTTCCACATGAACAGTTTCGCTCGAGCAAATGTAAACTTTGCCGTACGCTATGTCATAATTCGGAACTACAAGAAATTAAGCGAGTAACACAATTTGGTGGCGATATCATTCCGGTGGCATTCATTCATTCATTCATTCATTCATTCATTCATTCATTCATTCAT
>JAJIZL010124861.1:53644-123717 GCA_023969395.1 Amblyomma maculatum
CATTCATTCATTCATTCATTCATTCATTCATTCATTCATTCATTCATTCATTCATTCATTCATTCATTCATTCATAAATCTTTATTCGCGGCAACCAGAACTCGACCTAGTACGACTTATTTAGGGTAGATGGTTCTATGTTGCGAATCCGGATAAAACCCCTCCGGACACCCCCAAAAGGCTCATGCGAATCGCGCAGTTTTGTTTAGTCTGCTATGCTGCCGCATGGAGTAAGTTAGCTTATAATACTGTTGCTCAAATGATACATTCTGGGCAGAATTACGTTTAAGAAACAAATGTCAAACGTCATACGATAATATGGGCCGAACGTGAATCGCGCATTGCAGCAGACGACGGCGCAGCAGGCGATACCGCCTCCAGCTCCGGAGCGTCTACTAGCGACGGTGCCGGTGGCGCACGGTCGTCTGCAACTGTGCGCGGTCAGTTTATCGTGTTGTGAACAGTTCCGTAGATTGTCAGAGTTACCGTACTTGCAGGGGAATGTATTGTGCGCTGCAGCAATGTCGGACTGCGTGAAAACCTTGTCGGAATCAGCTACACAACGCTACAATGAAAAGCTGTACATTGGCGGTGTTGTGCACCCGCACTTGCTAGCCTGAAACGCATTGGGAAGTCCTCTGAACTGACGCGGGTGCTCTGCCACCATATTGGGCATGGCAAACATTGTAGTGTATTTGTAGAGAGTAGCTTCACTGCAAATATTGTCCAGACATACAAGTCCCTGGAGGCCTACAGTTATATTGAATCAGGTGGGTGCGTGCAAGGTTCGTTTACTTTCTTTTTTCCCGTGGTATCTCGATGGTTCTCATATGTCGTTCTGCGCTTTCAGTGCGGCTTCCCCGTCTTTCTTCTTTTTTTCCTTTCCGTACGGCGCAGGCCACCCATCGCGTGCACGGACGTCGGAATATATCTCAAAATATTTACTTATGACATACTCACCATTATTTGTATCGCGACTCAACTTATGCATTCATTTAGTACACTCTACCGCCTCTACTTAGCCACGATCAATGTTTGCAGACCGGAATGACGCCGTGCCCGTTATTTTGCGTTTTATTCATCTCAGTTTACAAAATGAACTGTCGACGGCATCGTTACTCGTCTCATGCGCCTCGCCAGCACTTGGGATGCTTTTCTTTTTTTTTTTTTTTTAACTTCTGCCATGAAACATGATGGCGGGGTGTGGCTCGTGGCACAAGACGGTCACAAAATAATAATAATAATAATAATAATAATAATAATAATAATAATAATAATAATAATAATAATAAACGCGGCTTGGGCGACTCTCCTCCTAGAGGTGGGGTTATAGAGGCTGGAAGGTCTTCGTCTGGAAACGCGCCGCACATATTTATTGATAAATATGCTTTACAGAGATGTCTTGATGCTAAATATTGTTGCATACACGAATTCATGGTCTTGAAAGAATGCATCAGCTCTTAACGACTGCTTTCGCCTTTTTTCAGTCAGCTTCTTTGAGAACCGTTTTTTACATTATATATGTTGTATGGGCCGCGCTACCGCAATGCATTTCTAACTCAGATTCTTGATAACGAGGGGTTTTAAAAGTAAATTGCCTCCGCAATGAAGCAGCATACTTTGTCAAACACTTCTTCAAAGCGCTGCGCCAACGTTTAACGACCGGCCACCACTTCTGGTGCTCCGCGAAACGAGAAAAGTGTTGCGGCTTGTTGTGTTTACATGTGTTTATATGGGCCACCCTCGCATTTCGCACCCCCATACGTTTCGTGGCGTTCCAAATATACTTCGCCTCGGTAATGAGATTTCATACTTTTTCATACTTTCACTATCTGTTCTAGGATGTTCATAGTTGCTCTGCGACGAATAACGACATCATAGGTGCCCCGTGAAATGAAAAAAACCGCATTGAAATCTTTCGGTTCCATGTACTCCTATGGGCGCTAACCCTTTCACCCCCAGTCGGCCAAGCCTGGCGACAGAACCGCCACCGCATCTTGCTTATATCACATATCGGTGTTGGTTTATATATAGGAACACGTCGTTGGTTGACGTTCGGCTTGTCGACTTTCGGTTGTGCGCGGGTTTTCTCCCTCCCGCACATTCGTCCGCCGGGTGCACTGCTTTCTTTCCTTCTCATCTTTGTTCTCTGCCAAAATTTCAAAGGCAGTAGGCCTGCTTCAGTGTAGAAATGCGAAATCACAGCATTTGTTGCCCCTAGCTAATATGTGCTGATGATCCTGAATTACGTGCGTGACATTTTCTTGCATGACTCAAGTGTGAAGTCACCACCTTTTTGCAAGTCATCCTGATTCATGTAAAACGGTGACTTGACGTCATCACTGTTGCAAGTCATTCCAAATCACTTGTTTGTCAAGTATGTGTCTCTGGAATGATGGCACCACATTTTGCAAGTGATCCCGAGTCAAGTGATACTTAGTTCTTGTGTGACCACTTACTTTTGGCAAGTCATCCCGAGTCACCTGGCATTTCTTTGTGACTCCAGTGTGAGGTCATAAATTTAGCAAGTCATCCTGAGTCATGTGACACTTCTTTGCCAATGACTCTGGCGATGTCGTTACTTTTTGCAAGGTATTCTGAATTACAAGCCACAATTCTTATCATAAGAGTGATGACATCCATGATTAGTACAAGTTATACATATAACACACATGATACTGTATAGACCATTTTTCACCTTTGTTTTTGTGCCTCATGACATCGCATGACTATAGCATGATTACACAACTTGTTATAATGTCATATGAGTGAACATCACACTACGTGTATGGCTTAGCACTTCCCTATTATTGATGATATACAACTGAGGAGAGACGATATACACCTTTTGGGACCACGATTTCTGGCAACACATTCTGCAAACAGCTTCCATTGACAGCTTTTAATTCTCGTGAAACATATGGTTTTCACCTTAATAATGAACACAAAGTTCAAAGCATGACTGCCACTGCAGAAAGATGTGGCAGGAATTTTGTGCGTGACAGCACTGATCTCGCTTACATACACTCAACGGTAGTGTAGCTACCAAGAATCTCATGCAGCAACACGTGCAGATGACTTTTGCAGCTACCAGAATTGCGGCCATTGTGGCTGCAGTGAATGGCAGCCTCTGGTGGCCCATCATTTACTATGACATCACCATATTAGTAATAGTTTCAAAAACCATCCCTATATGTTGTCTAATTGAGTGGATTTTAAAAAGGATGGTTCTTTATTAACAATAAATCACTGGCTTCATTATAATAAGTTACATTTTTGATTAATGCTCAGAAAACATTTGTTCTACGCGTTGAATACAGCAACTTATGATCTCATTTCCGGTCCCTTAATTAGTTGTCAGCACACAGGCAGTCGCTGCAGATCGGGCGATACCTGGTATATCATCGGCCAACGATGACTGTGCGAAAAGGTCTCATGCATGCTGATGCATGTCAAGTGTAGCTATCTGTACTAAGGCAGTGTTTAGCCCCTTCGAAAACTATTGGGCTCCATTCTGTTCGAATTCCGAGTAATCCAAACACAATTTTGTTTCCATTTGGGCTCAATTTTACGAGATTCAAATGTTTGTGTGCATATAAAAGAAAGCACATTCTTTTACAAACAGGAAAGATATGCATAAAAAAATTGGGGAACATTTATTTATGAAGAACAAATGCCTGTACATTTTGATTCATAGAAATAAGACTGTTTTTGTTTTAAATTCATCTGTCAAAGATTCAATTGCCAGAATGTTTCTGAGTAACCTACATAGCCAGTCTTAAAAACAACATGTAAAGAAGCTGCTGTGGAACACCATATGTGTCAGGTTCAAACTACTACTGTTAAATTCCAACTTCTCTTCAGCAAAAGTTGATAACCTGTTATAAGGTGTCAAAAGCATCAAAGCCATCAACAGGAAAGCATTTTACCTTAGGCTAGGTATTGCAGCAGCCCTTGACAAGGGTGCAAAATTAAAATAGTGCTTCCAGTTCAGTAAACACAGCATATTATAGAAATTGCAAGATTAATCTGTCTAAAATTACTACATGACAGAAAATAACTAACACATTACGGCAGTGCGTTTTTCTAACAACCTCACAAAAATGAAAATCAGCCCACCCATCTAGCAGTCTAGGTAGGGTGCAAAAAATATTTAATATTAACCACAAATAGTTGCGTTCCTACAATATCTATCACTAAATTTAAGATTAACCAGCACACTATCCCATTACTCCATTACCGGCATGATAACAAAGCATTCCAATTCTCATTCTTGCATAATACAAGCTTCCCCTGAAGCAGAGGTAGTGGGTGTGGTCGTGAAACTTGGTTTAGATGGTGCAGTCTGTGTATTAGTATTTGCTCCTGAAGCTTCCGTATCACCCTCCACTTGAGGGTCTTTCTGCAAGCCGTGAGGCGCTGAATGAAGACGCTCTGTGATTTAAAAGAGAAAAAGAAACAGGGTAAACCAAGTCTTTTGTTTTTTACATCAACTATCATGTCAAAATGGGGCAATGAAGATGCATGCCGCATACAGCGAAAGTGCTAAAGTTGTGCAATTACAGTAAACTTTAAAGAGAAATGCTAAGCCCTGATTTACTATTTCTGGATATTGGAACAACTTTCAACATGGGAAATCAATTATTAGCAGAGTCAGAAGCAAGTAACCATTTCCTTGGAAATTGAAAACATTTACTCTCTGCGGTTGCCTGCACATTGATACGGATTATAACAAGTGCAATGACCAGATATAAAACCCTTTTAAAGATACAATTTTATGCACCAACCATTAGGTTCATTATCATCACGACCGTATGAGTAATGCGAGGTACCCCTGCACAACGTGTGGACATGTTAGTGAACCAAATGTGGTTGAAATGTATCTCAGGCCCTCCACTACAGCATCCCTGATAGTCTGAGGCTTCAGGAAGTTAAATTCTATAAGCCAAACAAATGATAAAGCATGCAAGACAGAAGCGCATATATCTGGCTTCCAGTTACATCGCCAACAATAAAACTATAGATGGTGAGTTTACTCAAAATGCTGCAATGATGAATAAAAACACAATTTTCACAAGCAAAAAAAAAAAAAAAAGAGGTGCTATATATTTCTGTGTACAAGTCAGCATTGGAAAAGTATACCATCAATTGACAGCAACAGCTTGCCTACCAACTCCCCCCCCCCCCTAAAAAAAAAACAAACAAACCTGGAAGTGACCAGAACTTCCTGTTTTTGCTTCATTTGTAGCATTAAAGGCTGATGTATGTAAAAAAATACAACAGAAATCTGCCATAAAGCTTTGCTATGTGTTTTGCCGCGAGTGACATGATGGAGCCACCTTGAATGCTAGCCTTAGTTTTCTGTTTCTTAGAAAACATCTAATTTTCACCGCCACGTGCATATTCTTTCTTTCTGCTTTCGCAGATTTTGTAACTGGTTGTCAAATTGCTTTTGGGCCCCATCATGTTGGCTCATTCTGCTGCATTCTGCTGACTGCTGCATTCAAGGATACGGGATCATAATCCAGCTACAGCGGCCACTTTTTAATGGTGATAAAAAGGTGTCTGTGTGCTTTGAGATGCCAGTGCACATTAAAAAACCCCAGGTGATCAAACTTTTATGTCATTCACTGCTAAACAAATGTGAACAGAGGCAAAAAAAAGTAAAAAAATAAACTCAGCTGTACTGAGAATAAAATTGAACAGATTGCCTCAAGGGTCTCCATAACACTCTAACAGACTTTGATGAAGCATGATCATCATAAGCTTCAGGTAATTTTTTTTTATATTTATGACAGGTCCAGCAAGTGATGCACTTTACGGCACTCTACGTCCAGTTTAAGGTGAGTAGGGCTTCTACACTGGTGTTTTTAACCCCTTCTAATGGCTTTGCCCAATGCATTAGTTTTGACAATCCAAAACAAGAGAGTTCGATTAAAAAGCTACTATATCACTTTAGTGGGGGTGTGTGAAAACGAAATAGGAACTCTCAAATCAAATATAAAATCGAATTAAGAGAAATCAAAATATCAAATCGAGTATCGAATAATTCGAATATCTAACCTTGTTCAGCAGAGGTAAACATACGCAGTACCTTCATTCGGCTTTCAAGCAATCATGAAAAATGTTCACATTATTGAATGACCCTAAAAAACTGACGAGAACCGTTTGCTTCATAGCAATTTTAGCTAAGGAATGCTTGGAATTTGAATTCATATACATTTGAGACGAAAGCTAAGTGACAACAACCATATCTAGCGATTTTGTCAAGTATTTTGCTTTGCGCACACTATCAGGAATGTCAACCAGAATTGCTAATGCATGCGACGCAGTAGCAGCAGCGCTTCTTCACAAATGGCCCCGTCGCGTTTTGAGGACGCTTTACCGCACACACTGTGCAGTGACGAACGTGCAGTGAAGCATCCTGAAAACGCGATGGGTCAGCATACATGAAGCGCAGAGAAAGCATGTGGATGCCATAAAGGGAAACATGTGTAGATGTTAGAACGATGTCACGTCATTTCATATTATAACTAAGAGGCCAGTGACTCGCAAAGCTGTCCAGAACGGTAGAAATATGAAGAAAAGAAAAAGAAGTAAAAGAGGAACAAGAAGAGGAAGAAGTAAAAGAAGAAGTAGAAGAAGACAGATAACTCGGTAGTTGATAGAGGCGAATGACAATGATAGAGGCGGCACATTAAATCCAGGTGTCTGCAGAAAAATTTGCTGCAACACTCAGTTTTCGCTCTATCACTAGGTTCAAGCCATGCTTCATCATCGCCATCATCATCATCAGCCTGACTATACCCACTGCAGGGCGAAGGCCTCTCCCATATTTCTCCACTTAACCCGGTTCTGTGCTAGCTGCATCCACTTGACCCCTGCGAACTTCTTTACCTCATCCGCCCACCTAACTTTCTGCCGCCCCCTGCTACGCTTTCCTTCCCTTAGAATCCAGTTTGTTACCCTAAGCGACCATCGGTTATCCTCTCTTCTCACTACATGTCCTGCCCATGCCCATTTCTTCTTCTTAATTTCCACTAGAATGTCGGCAACTTGAGTTATTTCTCTGATCCAATCTGCATGCTTCCTATCTCTTAATGTTACCCCTACCGTTTTTCGTTCCATAGCCCTCTGCGTTGTCCTCAGCTTAAGCAGAACCATCTTGGTTAGCCTCCATGTTTCCGCCCCATAGGTGAGTACAGGTAAGATGCAACTGTTATATACTTTCCTCTTTAGCAATACCGGTAAGCTGCTAGTCATAATCTGTGAGTGCTTGCCAAATGCGCTCCATTCCAATCTTATTCTTCTTGTTATTTCCTTTTCATGGTCCGGATCTGCGGTTACTACCTGTCCTAAGTAGATATATTCGCCTACTACTTCCAGTACTTCGCTACCTAATGTAAACTGCTGTTCCTTTCCGAGGCTATTGAACATGCTTAACCATCCTCCCCCCCTCTTTTTTTTTTCTTTTTTTTTGCTGCTTTCACCCGTAACACTAGAATGCATTCTCCCACTCACCCAGCGGTTCCTTTTCCCATTGTATATTCTGGTGCCTGGCTTGGCGTGTTCCCAGGCCATGGCGGGATACCATGTGGCCAAGGACCGGCCCAATGCACAATATGCCCATCGCATGGCCGATGGGTTCTTGTGCTGGATCAATTTGTGATCGCTGCACACGGAAGTTGGAGAGAGCATCGCTACAAAACACTTTTTGGCTCACCCACACTTGACCAAAAATATGTACTGCTCATTAAATGGAAGCCAGAAGACTTCACAAGAACATGCGTTGAAACTGATATTGGATGTGTTTTTTTCTCTTCGTAAACATTTCATGCACAAACTGGAGAAAGATACATATTGCCATGTGTGCGACAGCAGCCCTGGGCAGCTGCTCTTCGAGAGTCTCGTGCCCCAACGTGAAGAAGCGGAAGTTCCCTCATGATGTTAGATGCTAAGAGGCTGAAGTTTGGCAGGGACAGTCTCTCAGTCGTCTTGGCGTGCTCTCTGGTGCCTTGTAAACCTCCTTAAACCTTTCTCGTTACGAGCCCAAACTGTTATGTGACAATACAAACAGTCCCAATTACCAGAAAAATGTGCGATTACAAGCTCAACCCACTACTCTGGCTGACATCCGAGAATGGCCATGACTACTTATTATGTTGAAGTTGGTGCCTGTGTCAACAACTGGAGCACCAGCAGATGACACGCACTTTGCTGCATTGCATTTGTGGTTGTCCAGACAACATATCTCATTACTGTGGAATTTTCTTATTTTCTAGTTACTTGCATCACCTCGTTCAATATAAAAGCAGGATGGTTTCAATGCTAATGTACACACAAGCAAACATTAATCACACAAAGCATGGAAAAAAACTTATTTCATAACACTGAGAAGTGCCAGGATGACTGGCATGTGTGCATTTTTTATAGCCTTTGTGTAACATTACAGGATAAAATAAACGGCATGAAAGAAAGAAGCCAATGGCCCTACAAAGGGAACCTGAAAACACCAGGTAACAGCTCGGTTGATGTAGGAAAGATGGGATGCGAGACATGTCTTAATCTGCTTTTAATTTTCTGTTTTGCTCTGGAGCTTTTCATTGGCTTTACATTATCTGAATGTGCACAATTCCAGTTAACACAGTAGTATTACATGCTCCTGTCATTTTAAATTATTATCATAGCAACAAAACAAATATATGCAATTGCTTCTATTGCAACATTTAACTAATCTCTAGCTCACTACACAATATGTAGCCTCAATACCTTGTTTCACTAATTTATTTCTTCTAAATGTTTTGCACTGGCCTGTGTGTAATTGCTTGCATATTGTACATTGCTTGCATTTGCATAGAGTGATTAGGTCTGCTGGCCAGCCAAGCTGCCATGAGACAGCCTTTTCTGCAGCTCATTCATGCAGTTATGTATATATGGCAAGCATATTTATATTTGCATATGATAGTGTAAAAATAAGATTATGTTACAGACTTATATCATAACCTACCACAAGTCTTTTACGGCTGCGCTTCTGCGCTTTTTATAGCACGAATGTGCATATTCGAGCCCGCTGCAGAAGCTGAATTTTGATGAACAAAACACAAAAAAAATTAGTTGTGGTTTAACTCTGGTTAATCCTAGTAGTTGAATTGCGATAGCAACGGCGGAAGCTTCTTTTACCTGCTACATTATTCCCCTCTCACGCCCTATCAGTGTAAGGTGCTATATTACTGGGGACACTTAATCTCATCCTTTAAGGTATGACGCGAGAGCGTAAGCTACCAGCCCACATATAAATGAGATAAGTTCAATGCTGCTGAACCGAATGTGGAGCGAAAACATTAATTGAGCGGCTGTTCAAGGTCAAACGTGGCACTTCCCGGGACGAAGCGACGAGCCGAAACCTGGCGCAGTATTGCTATCGCAATAAAATACCCATGCACCAAGACATTGTGTACTTTGCGTACGCTTCCTTTGGTGGTAGCGCCATCTGTGAGCAATGACTGACAGTACTGTGCTAGACCAGAGTCAAGCTGACTCAACCGAGAGCTCCACTACATGAATTGTAGACAAGATATAATAGTATAGCTATCATAGAAGTTATCCGGCCAAAGCACTGTTTTTAATGGTAGAAAAGTTTGTGCCCTCCCAGCAGCGACACACTGCACCACTAGCTTTCTTGTGAAAAACACTGAGAGACGACGCCACGGCAGCAGATGTCTGCTCAGCACCGAATGCCAGGATCATATGAGGAGCTTCATAACTCAAGCCTGTACTGCCTGCGTTCCTACTCCGCCTGCAGACATTAGCAAAGTTCGTGTGGAACCAAAATAAACAAGCAAACAAGCCAACAAACAAATGCAGCCAGTCACAGTTTATTCTAGGTGTTTCACACCAGACACAACAGGGAAAACAGCTGGTGGAAGTATCAAAGCAGGGAGCTGCAACAATGACATCACTAGCCAGTTTTTAAACCCTCTCTGTTCGCTGCCTCAGCCACACTCTGCATGATTTGGGCAAGGAACTCCTAACTAGCAATTATGTCATTCCAAATAATATAATTAACAAAAAAATTTTATATTTATGAATTTATGCCCAAAGACATTTGGCTTTAAAAATTCAAGAGACACTTTACTTTCCCGTGAGGCATAATACCAAGGAGAAAAGGCCGGTGCGAGTGAGACGGCTTGGTAAATATCTTCCCCGTGTGAATCAAATTAAACTAGCTAGCCCGCTACTGAATAAAATAACAGACTGTAAAGTGTAGTGTGAAGTAACAGTCAGTTAACCAAATTTAAGCAGTAATTTTCAAGGGATTAGAAATAGACGCTAGCATAGCCATAACGAGCCCCCATATGCTACGTCCCGAAAACTGAGCAAGAGCAGATGATAGTAGCGCATACTGCGGTGTCATACTCGCTTCAGGAACTGGATGATTTCATCTCGCAGCTTGCATGACAGGGCCCTGTGCCTGTATGCTGACATAGGGGCACCATGCAAGAGAGGCTGAACAACTGATGAAAGATTCAGGAACAGGCCATTTGGAGACCAAGTTCGGAGATTCGCCTGTTCAAGGCAAATAACCGTCACAAAAATGTTACACTGAGTCTGAGTGTATGTCTTTCACATAGTTCCCGTGGAAGATGACAGGCATTTTGAAATGATGTTCACGTATGGGCTACGTCCACATTGCACCAAAAAATAACTTGCTCTCTTAACAATCGTAAACAAAGGTAAGTTGTATGCATGCAGAACGTCATCTGATCCGAATCAAAATTTGAAAGCTTTCAATGACAAAAAATAGCTCAAGCATTTTGCAAAAATATTTAGAATGTGTGCTATTTTTAGAGAATGGAAAAAAATGTCTGCAAGGGGGAGGTTGCGTGAAAAAATATAACTCGGGTAAGTGTGCTCACTGATGAAAATAGGGCGACACGGACAGAGACTAGGTTGGCCGGCGTGACGTAAGGTTGGGCCTTGTGCTAAGTTATACTGATGATGCTTCATATTCGGTCAGACTACAGGATTGCAAAGCATCCAACAAGGAAGGCACCAACAACAAATTAAGCACAGCAAGAAGCATAAACTTACAACTGTTTGCAGACTGGAAAGTGCAATAATAATTAGGAAAACAAAACAAATGAGAAAAAAAATTATTGAGGTTTTAGCCATGAGTCAGACAAAGGAAGGCAACTGTGTCTGCGCACCATCCATTTAACTTTCAAGAAAATAATTTCTGGAGGGAGACAAATCAGACTAGCCTTTTGAACACATTTGAAGCCAGGTCACATTTTGTTTTGCTTCATTGTGTAGTCCTAAAATCAAAGCTGTAAACACTGCATACTTCCTAACATAATATTTCTGTGATATGAACATCCAATACTTTTTGGCGTTGGACTGAGACTGGCCAAATGACTATAGCAGCAATTCTTAAATAAATGCGATGATGTTTTTAACAGTAGGATAAGTTAAAGGTCTAACTGACTATAGTAGTGTCTGGTTCACAGAAGACAAATTTGCACACAAAATCGGAGAATAAAGCTGTTAGGTAACTTAAATACTATGCCACAGGAAATTGAGTGGTCTCTCAAACCAAAGAAGAAAAGACATGCAAGTGACTGAATACACAATGATAGCACAAACTTGCAGACAATACGCGAGGCACTGTCCTCTGCAGTAGTACACAAGGCTCGCAAATATCTCAAGCAAAACCTGGCAGACTGAAAGCAAAAGTTCCTCTCCATCCCTTTTGAGGTCTTTTTTGGCATTAATTTTCAAGCAGATACATAGTTAAGGTGAGCCAAAATTTTTAAAAATTAGCTTTTTTGAAATTTAGAGGTGGCTTCGCCAGTGTCACAATACAAGTGTTGGCTGTCATCAAAAAACGGCTTAGATATGCTAATTAGCTGGTTAACCAAGTTCTAGATGTTTACTTTTCAACTGCTACACTTTCTGACGTCAGCTATTGTTAGTATTGGAGCACTACAAAGCCACGTCGATGCTCTCAAAAAGTCTACTCCTAAAAATTCTGGTTCCCCTTTGCTGAATAACCTGGTATATTGTGACTATAATGAGCTGGTGCATATAATCTTAATTCAGTTTTGTTCAAATATTTAAGGGAAACACCCAAGGTGGATTAGAAGGAAGACCTGATTCGTCCTGATCGAATTTTTCTTTAACTATACGAAGTTTCTGAGAAAGCTGTATAGCTTTCCTGTGCAGCCGTGTGGCTGTGCTCGGGTGGATGACAATGAGTAATTACTCCTTTATTAGAAATCTACTCCACTTTGGGGGTTTCCCTTAAATATTTGAACAATACTATTCCCACTTCGAGTTATAGATCAATTCGCTCTCGCCCTACCATCTGATCTGCTAGCCGTCCTGGTTAGCTCAGTCTGTAGAGTGACTGCCCCAGAAAGGCGGTGGTGCCGGGTTCATTCCCCGGATCAGGACGAATTTTTCTTCAACCATGAAGTTTCTGAGAAAGCTGTATAGCTTTCCTTTGTAGCCGTATGGCTGTGCTCGGGTTGATGTAATGAGTAATTACTCCCTTATTATAATCTGAATTCAGAATGCCACTCGTGTTTTTATGCCATTTGGGATTGTATGCACCTCTCACCTCTACCTATCTTAATAGGCTTCAAAATAACGTAGCGAAAATGTAAAAAAAGAACAAAAAAATCACCCAAAATTTCTTAATGGACACAAATGCAGAAGACTAAATGATTGCCTTGGGCATCGTAGGAGAGGGCGGGAGTGAATAACAAATGTGACAAGAGAAATGTCTTCAGCACTTTCAGCACTACTTTGAAAACACGAAAAGCAAAAAGAAGTGTTCTTACCGCATCAAGTTTTTCTCTGTATGCTTGTGTTTCCATATCAGGTGTCAGCTCTGTGTCGACACCTGAAAAAATGCAGAAAGAATGTAACTTCGTTATGGCAAGGTGATGTGGCCCAATAAGTCCATGACAACACAACTTTACCTGGCTTATCTTTGAACATCATATCTGCTAGATAGAAAATACCTCAGCTTAAGTTAGGTTGGAGCCTATGGTCACACTGCTGTGTCACCTATCAGTATACATCCATTTCCTTTCTCAAGAAGACAGGCAATTGACAAATGACTTGAGCCAACACTGTGACAGACATCATATAAATAATCCTGTAACAGTCAACTTAACCTTTATCAAATTTATGCACTCATCATACTGCAAATAGGCAGGTTTAATGAGAAAATAAGTCATAACAATAATATATAATTGCTTCACAGGAAGGAAAAAGCACAGTATCTGTCACACGTTTCTGTGGATACCTGAACCATGCCATAAAAGTCATCATAAGCTCTTTTGGTAAATTTTCTGTTGAGAAAAAGCATATGTTGTCGGCCTTGCAAGGCCTGGAGCTTGGAGAATTACCATTAGTCACTGAGTCACTGCCATTGGAGAAGCAATCCCTGCCATAGCCAGGGCCAACGAGAAGCTCCACTTTTATGCTGTCTAGAACATGTTCTGCAAACAAAATAGAACAGTGCAATAGGTTCAGGAAAAGCTGGCAGGGTCAGCAGTAATCAAGCAGCAGTTAATAGATAGGAGTAAATGTTGTGATTTTATGAGCTATTAAAAATCTGTACAAGCTAGTTTCCCAATATAAATTGCAAGATCAGGTGGAAAGGATTACAAAATATGAGCACGAACTACCTTTTTAGCCATTTTGATCAACAGGCAGGGACCTAATTTACAAACCATTTTCCATCAAGACTTGCTGCATGCCCTGTTTGATTCCTAGCTGACCAATATTAGGATACTTTCTACAAACTCTGCAGTCACCCATTATACTCTGCACAGTCTAATAAATTTTCAGGACAAGTTACAGTATAACGCTACAAACAGAAAGGTCAGAAATGCATAAAGGATGCAGTGTAAAAGGCATTTCAGAGACTGCCCAGTAACGACACTATTGGTAGGCAACTTGCGCATTGTGGGCATGGCGCAGAGTAAGATCTATAAGAGAACTGCTTCTATGACACATGCACAGCTTGAAGGGGCAGTAAGCTTATCCTATCATTTCTTTGCATTCAGAAATGACACTGAGAGTGAGTCGAACAGCACACTCGGTTCTTTTTGGCACGAGAAATACAGCTTCAATACAGTATGCTTGCATGTCTAGTGTCTTCAGCATAACTAGTGATGGCATCTGTGATGTCATTGTAAAAGCTCAGAAAAACAAGGTCTTAGCGGTATTTATGGATATGGAATCTTCTTGCTTGGTATGATAAAAAGCTTATCTAATGACGTGTCTTGTTGGTCACCTTAGCAGGAACGAGACAACATAACGAAAATGGCATGTAACAAATTCAGTATTTCCAAATTAAAAACATAAAAAAATGCGTGGAAACAATGAACAACCCACAAATTTCATGTGCAAATTTTCCTGCACCCTGTAGTTGTATGTAATCAAGAACATATTAGTGTTAGCTATCAGCACTGCATGCATAACTGAGGGTGACCAATTCAAACTTTTCTCACAAAAGTACAAGACCTTTTTGACCATAAATCAAATACAAATGCCAGCTGTACAACCACGTGCCAGCAGCCTTACCTAATTTGAGTCCTTAAAAAAAAATAATAGATAGTTTTCATTATTCTCAGTGTGCTGTATCAACAGACTAACTTCAACTCAAGTGGTGGACCACCAAATGCAAGAAAGCATTTTTCACAAATGTTGCAATCTCCGACTCAATTGTGGGTTTCTGGATGGGAAAAAGTAAATGGTTATAACATTCCAACCAATGCCTACGCCCCTACATCAATATGTTGAACCACAAATGGCACTTGTCGCAAATGGACTTGTATTAGAGACTTGCAAACAGTTTGGCATTAGAAAGTACAATTTGAAAGGTAAAGCAATAATCTGTGCAAAGCTGACAAGTGCAGATTTCAAGGACACAGTGCAAGTGGTGTAAACAGCTCCAAGGTGGACAGGCCCGCAAAAGATCACACATCAACTTGGGCACGACCAAGGTGTACACTCCCCGAATTGCCCGACGCACTGTCAATCTCTCTCAGTAACAGAAGCCGTCATTTTGCCATCTCATTTAGGTGAGAAGGATGGCATCAGGTGAACAATGCCGACATATCCATCAACCTGAAACATAAATTAGATTTGAGGCAGAAAACAAAAACAGGTGCTCTTCTCTTAAGCATGCTTGTTCACAACCCAATTAAGAATTCATATACACATCATGCCACTTAATGATGCCAATACAGTCAAGACAGTGTTACTGTGAAATTTCTAGAGAGTGCCGTGACCTTCACAATTCAGCTGCTCCGCTTTTCACACTACTAATCCTGATTGCAAAAAATGTTCTCTAATATGCATTGAGGTCTACAAGCATGAACCACCCAGAACACTAAATAGACAAGGCTACTAAAGCTCAAGCTTGAAGCTTCCCTGGAGAAGTCTCAACTTACCTTTCTTGTCAACAAAAATGATCATTTATCCACCAAGCAAGTTCCTGGGCTAACAGGGTCGTGTAATTCACAGGTAAATTTACACCACAAATAAAAAGACACGAATAGAGAGCAGACAATATAGGCACTGTATTCCAATTCAATTTATTTTAGTCAACAGTCTGAGAATAAAACAATACACTGCTAATATATCAAAGGTTTATCAATCGAAAATTATGCCAGCCTCACACTTAAAAGTCTGCTAGCATCCTAAATTTACATTGGAAATGTCCCCTACCTAACAGCACCTTCGTCACTGAAGAGAGACGCTGAAATGTCACTGATGTCACCGATGCAAGCGGAGCGTAGTCATTTTATTAAGCTGCATTCAGCAATCAGAAATTAGAAATATTTGTGCGAGATTTGGCTCATGTTCTTGGCCTTTCAGGTATGATCTGGATCAGATTCCATTAGAATATGCTGTGGAAGTGAGGAATCGATTTCAAGAATTAGATCTAGAAGACAAAGAGCCCGAAGAGATGTGGACTGATGTTCGTGATATAATACAAGAAGTTGATACTAAGGTAGTTCCAAAGCAAAAGAAATGCAAAAAAGCAAACTGGTTATCTGAAGAGGCTTTGCAAATAGCTGAGGAAAGGAGGATGGCAAAAGGTATGGGGGAAAGAGAAAGATACAAGGTTCTCAATGCGGATTTTCAGAAAATAGCAAGGAGAGATAAGAATGCCTTCCTGAACATACAGTGTCAAGCAGTTGAGGACAACAGCCAATTAAGAAACACAAGAGCTCTGTATAAGACAATCAAAGATATCAAAGGAAGCTTCTGTGCTAAGCTGGGCGTGATAAAGGACAAACGAGGCAAGGACCTCACTGAAGCCTCAGAGATAAAGAAGAGGTGGCAGGAATACACAGAAGAACTGTACAAGAAGGACCCGGATGTGCAATCCCAACATAGGACGGTTGTGATTACTGATCTCGAGCCGGGCATCCTGAAGAGTGAAGTTGAATTGGCCTTAGCCAGCCTTGCTAAGAACAAAGCAAGCGGAATTGATGGTATTCCAGCTGAGTTGCTTCAAAACCTCAACCACGACGCTGTTAACACACTGCATACATTATGTCAAAACATTTGGACAACCCTGCAGTGGCCACAGGATTGGAGGAGGTCAGTTTACATCCCCATTCCAAAGAAAGGCAGTGCCAAAGATTGTTCCAACTACCGCACGATCGCGCTTATTTCGCATGCTAGCAAGGTGATGTTAAAAATCCTGCAAGGTAGGCTGCAGCAGTATGTGGATCGGGAGCTTCCGGACGTGCAAGCTGGGTTTCGCAAGGGCAGAGGAACTAGAGACCAAATTGCCAACCTTCGCTGGATCATGGAAAAAGCAAGAGAGTTCCAGAAACCCATTTACTTCTGCTTTATTGATTATGCGAAAGCGTTTGACTGCGTAGATCACAGCAGATTGTGGCAAGCTCTCCAAGAGATGGGAGTTCCAATTCACCTCATCTGTCTCCTCAGGAACCTGTATGAAGGGCAAGAGGCCACAGTCAGAACTGGGCATGGTCTTACTGATTGGTTTCCGATTGAGAAAGCAGTGAGGCAAGGCTGCATACTGTCGCCCTGCCTATTTAACCTATATGCAGAGTGCATCATGAGGAATGCCGGTCTGGACGAGTCTTCAGCTGGAGTGAAGATTGCTGGAAAACGTATCAACAACCTTAGATATGCGGATGATACCACTTTAATGGCAGAAAGTGAAGTGGAACTCAAGAGACTTCTGATGCGCGTACAAGAAGAGAGTGAGAAGTTTGGGCTTAAACTGAACATTAAAAAGACGAAGATCATGGCGTCTTGCCCTATCAAGTCCTGGAGCATCAATGGACAAGAAGTGGAAGCTGTGACAGATTTTCTGTTCTTGGGCGCCAAGATTACCTCGGAAGGAGACTGCAGCCATGAAATTAGGAGACGCCTGCTTCTGGGAAAGAGAGCAATGGTTAGCCTTGACCGCCTAGTAAAGAGCAGAGACATTAGTCTGCCAACCAAGATCCGTATAACCCGTGCTATGGTCTTTCCAGTTGTGATGTATGGATGCGAGAGTTGGACTGTGAAAAAGGCTGACCGCCGAAGAATTGACGCGTTTGAATTGTGGTGCTGGCGAAGACTCTTAAGAGTTCCTTGGACTGCCAGAAGATCAAATCAGTCGATATTGTCGACCATAAACCCTGACTGCTCATTGGAGGGTCAAATTCTAAAGTTAAAGCTCAGCTACCTTGGTCATCTGATGAGAAGAGAGGAGTCGCTGGAGAAAGATTTGATGTTGGGAAAGGTTGAGGGTCGCCGGAGAAGGGGTAGGCAGCGAACGCGATGGTTAGATGGCATTCTCGAGGCATTGCAGATGAAGCTATGTGATGTTAAGAAGATAGTGAGAGACCGGAAAGCGTGGCGTGACATGGTCCATAGGGTCACGAAGAGTCGGACACGACTGAACGCCTGAACTGAACTGAACTAATTCAAGTTTACGTGATCAGCAGTGTGCACGTCTGGCATGGTGCTTGTTCTGATAACTGTCAAGATAATGATCACCTTCTATTGCTTCATCATTAACAATTAGCTGCTCTGATTGATGTAAATCCTTCCACACGACAGGGTTTCATATATGACCCTGGCACAATTGACATATGGCTTCGAGTGCTTTTCAAAGCAGCCATTTCTTTCTTCTGCCTGTGGCTATAGCACACGTGACAGTCAACTTTTGGGGTGGAGGGGTTGGAAGTTATCTCGGAGTAAAACCAACATATGCAGAGAAGTATAAGAGTTAAAACATTGCTGCTGATCTAGTTACTTCCTCTGGTTGCTGAATAGCAATAATAGCCTGCTGCAGAGCATAGTGTTGCAAACTCAGCCTCGGTTGTCGCAACTATATAAACATTTCGATGGATGTGAAACGCAAATGAAATATGATTCATAATGAAAAACACAAGATAGGCATAATCAATCCAGAATCTATGAAGCACCTTAAGGCCAAGGTGTAGCTTTGACATACAAAAGCTCTTTTTTTTTTTATGAGCAGGTAAAACACAAAAAAAATTTAGCATGTCTTTATTTATGCAAGAAAGATACTATCTGTACATATCATAGTTCACAGAGGCAACAGAGTGGCATTCATGAGAGATTTAACAGAAAGGCAAAGAGGTTATGCCAAAGAGGTTAACCAGAGTGTGTCTTAGTAGCCCAAATAACTGCATTTGAAAAGACAAGTGACACTGTGTGTGCCAGAGTGTGTCTTAGTAGCCCAAATAACTGCATTTGAAAAGACAAGTGATACTATGTGTGCCATTTACAACAAGAGGTTGACATTAAACACAACATGTTCGTGGTTGAAATTGATCATTTTTTTTACAATATGACGACTCAACAACACCAAATATGTCAACAAACAAGCATTGTAATGTAAATACTGTTAAGCAGCAATAGTACATCTGCATTGTGGTTGTAACATATATAACAGTGTTCATATTTTGGCCAGCAAATCACAACACGTGAGGAAATGGTCGAAGCTACTGTAGATGAGAAAATAATTTCAACACATACATTGCACTCTTTTAACACTGATTATGCAATTCAAGGTAAACCCGCATATTGCTACATACTATAAGAAAATTTGTTGTCGGGCTAGAACAGCTGTAAGCACTTCGTCCCGCCATCTTCTCTGTTTTGTCCCATGTGCATTTAAATGTTAAAAATGCCACATACTAACATGATGCCCAAGACACTGCAATGTTCATTCCTGTTTAGTGCCACCTGCCTGTTTGCCAAAGGGGGTCGCTGTAGTTAACCTGGCAAGGGTAGTAGTTAACCTGGCAAGGGTAGTAGTTGGCGTTGTTAGATTAGCTGGCATTTCTTGGGTGGTCGTTACTTCTAGTTGGTAGGTCCTACTGGGTGGTTTTTCGGGTGTTTGATGCAGTTGCAGCAGTGTTTACATCCCGAATTTTCCGCATCTTCCTCAACTGCTGGGTCTTTCTGCAAGCACTGATACGACGAATGAAGGAGCTCTGTGATTAAAAGGGAGAAAAAGAAGATGAGGACAATTCAACCCTTTTACTGTTTTTATCAAATTATCGAATGGGCCTTAAAAAACTGTCAAAACCTGCTTTGCATCATGGTAATTTTACCTTATGATGGCTGTCTTCATTTGAGACGGAGCCGAAGTGATAACAACTGTTCTTCTCAGTTTATTCAAGTGCTTTTTCTTTACGCACACTGTCGGGAAAGTTGCTCTAACATCGTAAAGGCTGCCACCACCCTCTCTGCAGTGCAGTAGCTATTGTGGCTCTATAAAAACCGCTCTCAAAGAAAGAAATGGAATTTAAAGGTATACTGAACAAATATTCAAGAATATTGAGAAAGCACCACAATTGTATTCTTAAGACACGACCCTCCTACTTCCATAATAACCCTCCTACTTCCACGGTAACCCTCTCCTTCCATGGTAACTCTCCCACTTCTACAGTAACCCTTCTACTTCTACAGTAACCATCCTCCTTCCACCATAGCAATTCTTCCATGGTAACCATAATTCTTCCATGATAACTCTCCTACTTCCTAAGTAAACCTCTTTCCACAGTAATTCTCCTTCCGTGGCAACTATCTTCCAATTGGGAATTCTTTTGCTTCTGCCATACCCTCCTCCTTCCAAGATAACCACCTTCCGAGTGGATTCATTGGATATCACCCTCCAGTTATGCATACTTTAGCTGCACTAGACGTCAGCACCACCTGAGTCAGTGAACCAGAACACTGTGCAGAAGTTCACTCTATTCCATAAAATTCTAACTCATGCCGTTTATAGTTGAGCCAACTTATGACGCATTCGGTTGGGGGGACGAGAGCAGAGGTGCCGAGCATTACAGAGCAGTACAGGAGCACGCCTAGCAAGGGTGTAACTGTCCCCCCACGGGAACGCTTTCTGCGTGTCGAGAGTAGCGCGTCACGACCACGTGACCGCACTTCTCTCCCAGCATTCTCCACCTGCCCGCAATGGCGGCAGTTGCAACCCGAGGAGAGGCCAACGCTCCGTGAAGAACCCCTTGTTTTGTATGCCTTTGTTCTCACAGCGCGGCGATTTGCCTCCTTTGGCCCTTTCGATGCCAGCAGCGACTCTCAAACATGCATACAGCACCTGTGCAATGCTTTCCGCTCTTGACGCAAACTCTCTTGATTCCGAAGAGCTCGCCGAGAGCTGATGCTTTGCAGCCGCTATTTTGAGCGTCTCCGACTCAAGAGAAAAAAAAAGGATGGCGCGGATATAACGCTTTATGCCACATGACTTCCTCTACTCTCACTTTAGATGAGAGAGCAGCCGGGAGTGCACTTGGCTACACTCAGCAGAGGAAAAGCCTTCCTTCTCTACCATTGGAAGCCGGTGATCCTACTCCTGCTCTCCCACTGGAGGGTGCCCGCTTGTCTGAGAGCACTTTCGAAGCTGCGCCTGCTCTCCCACACGAATACACCATTATACTGAACGTGACAGTCACATCAATAATTCTGTTCGTCGAATCAAAACCTTGTAGTAAATGAGCTTGCCCTATTTAGGCCAAAAAAATGGAAAGTCTTACAAAAGTAATGTCTGTTTGAAAGTACCTTGTAGGCATCTGTATTTCAAGTCTGATCATATGCTCCTGGCTGAGACACTTCCTGGGAACAAGCCACTTTAGTGACACCATAACAGCAATTGCAACTGGGGAATTCACGGCATTTGACCTTGGGTCGCCAAGGAAGCAACGGCGAAGCTACCTCAGTGCGTGTGCTCACAGGCCACGGCACGTGTCTTCTGTGCGCGCTGTCTCTATGCAGAAGCAACGCATGACACAGACCAGGTGGAAAAGCAAGGCACACATAATAGCTAGCATTTAAACAGTAAATTGGTGATGATGGTTGACCATTGGCCATGTTTACAAGTTTCCCTTTCAATTCTCCCCTTTCTACTCTTTGGCTTCCACATTAGCCACTATGCCGGGGTACAGGCACACACAGATTGACCTTTTAGTCTGTTGCAGCATGCTCGACTATTGACTGGCGGTTAACGGCAGTTGCAATTCCACATATCTTTTACCAGATTAAGAGCCTGTCGATATTTTTTCTGCAAGGGGGAAGGGGGGATCATTATTTAACCATTGTGGCCGGTCCGGTGGCCTCCCTGCTCATTATAACCCAGTGGTGCGGCCATGGTCGTTCATTTTATCTGAGATGAAGTACTACAGCCCTAACACATATTTTTATGGTAGCTACATCCTCATTTGTAGTAAGCAAGCGTCCTCATAATAAGCAAGCGTTAATTATAACTGTGGCCATTATAAAAGGGCTCGATTGTGCCATGGCCCGAAACACGTTTTGACTGTCGTTTACTTAGCTGCCTATTTTTTCAAGTATCAAGAAAAATTCCATTTCAAAATGATAAAATGGCATGGATGCTTGCTCCCAGCACAGCAAGCATTGAGCATCAGGTGGCTTCATGGCTATGGTGCAGGCTGCTTAGCCGAAGGTCGTGGGATTGAATTTCGGCTGTAACAGCCATGTTTTGGCAGAACACACATGCAAAAGCGAAAATTCCCAGGAAGAGTGCTCATGCTAAAAAATCCCAGGTGTTCAGAGTTAGCGCCCGACCTTCCACTACAATGTCACTAGCCAACTTGCAGCTTTCGGACATTAAAACCTGACCGTTGCTGGGACCACTAATGCCGCACATTGTGTAAAGAAAAAAAAGAAGAAATAAAGGAAACAAGGTTTCATTATTTTCAAATATAAGAACAAAAGGCATTTCCGATACACCTAGTATGATGAAGCATGGTAATTACATTTAGGAAATCTCTAAGATTATTCTTTACGTGAGAGGGCAGCAGCTCCTTTTAGCATAGTTAGGAGGGTTGTCATCAGATGCATGGTATGAAATGTTAGGCTGGACAGGCCTACTGTGCAAGCGCAGGTTGGATCTCATATTTGTACTGCTACAGCTAAGAGACTTTGGTCACAGAAAACAGCCACTGCAATTTCAAAAATAAAATTAACCATGCAAAGTTATTAAAAGTTAGTTGGTTGGTTTGTAAGGTTTAACGTCTCAAAGCAGCTCAGGCTATGAGAGAGGCCGTAGGGGAGGACTCCGGAAATTTCGACCACCTGGGCTTCTTTAACGTGCACTGACATCGCACAGCGCAAGGGAGCCTTTCTTTTCGCCTTCCGCCGAGGCCGGGATTTGATCCTGCATTTTTGGGAACAGTAGTCGAGCGCCGTAACCACTGTGCCACCCTGGCGGGGCACTTATTAAAAGGAAACCCTGGTAATGTCATTTGAAGTTGCCTTAAGCTAGTGTGCTGAAGGTGCCCTTAACTGCCCTTTGAAAATTACACATTTGTTTGCATTATCTTATTTGTTTGGGTTAGCTAGCTGGTTATTGAATTCACTAACAATGTTAGGAGAACTGGTTCAGTTTTGCATATGGGGTTCAATGTCCTAAAGCGACTCCAGCAATGAGAGACGCCGTAGTGGAGAGCTCTGGATATTTCTAGCACCTATGGTTATTTAATGTGCGCTGACATTGCACAGCACACGGGCACCCTGCTTTTTGTCTCCATTGAAAAACGGCCGCGGCCGGAATTTGATCTCGCGTCCTCGGGCACAGAAGTCGAGCGCCCTAACCACTGCCCTACTACTATGAGGATCGTCAGCAAAACAGTATCAGTGAAGTGATTCAGCTGACAGCCAAATGTGTGCGCAAAAATTTTAAGCCACATGAGCCAGAGGTCATCGATCGACCTCCATGTCGACCCTTGTGCTGCTCACGTTTTCTAAGAGACTCAAAAACACATGCCCAAATTTCACCGGGCAAAAAGCAGCTTGTGGTAAAGGCTTAAAAAGTGCATCTGGAAGTCTGCACTGTGATGCGAATTTGATTAGTTCATTTATACTGCAAACTTTAGGACATAAAGAGCGAATGCCACATGAGTCATGTTCGTTACAAGTGGTCTTGAACGAACTTTAGAACTTTGAAATGATGGCGAATGTTAATGTAGGCCATCGTGGTAGCAGGTGCCCAGTCTAAGAGCAGCTAGTCCAGAGCAGTTTGGTGAAATTTTCCCAATTTCAATCTAAATGGCATGGCTTGTGTGGATCGGCCCAGTTGGTGCATTTGGCACAAGGCCAGTGTTACTGATATTGAGACAGAAGCACCGTTACATAAAGTGCCATTAGATATAGGTACACATTAGGTGCTTCAGAAACCAGCTAAGTATGAAGCATATCAGCTCAATCACGTGAAATATTTGCCACGTAACAGAGACAAATCTGTACAGAGAGAGACCCTAACTGAGCAGTTCAATATCGAAATTATACACATGCGATAGCAATACCAGACTTAATTTCTGACGTACAGCGTCTGGCTAGGCATCCAACAACTCATTGCTTGAAGCTCTTACGACAGGTGACACCACACTTGCTGGCAACGACAGTGGCAAGTACCTACGCACAGGGAAGACAGCTTTGGTTTTTGTTGCTTTCACGAAGGATACGGCAATGCATATGTTCTCCACTCACCCAGCAGTTCTTGCTGTTGCCGGTCTTGGCACCAGTCCTTGCATGTTCCCAGGCCATCTTGGGATACCGTATAGCCAGGGACCTGCCGAGCGCACAGTACGCCCAACGTTTGGCCGATGCATTCTTGCTCAGGATCAATTTGTGGTCACTGTAAACGCAAATTGGGGCCAATAACATGAGGACAGCACCATTACGAAGCACTTTCAACTCCTACATTACTTGACATAGAGCATGTGAGGTGTATTAAGTGCGACTTCTAGCCGACAAGGTGGTGAGATTCGAGACTGGGTCGGCTTAACAAATGCCCTCCATGTGCAATACAAATTGATTGACTTGCAACTGAAAGCCAAACAGGCTGCATATGCGAGAACCACAATCCTTTTACATAGACCTAACGTGGAGCTTTTGGTAATTCTCTTTGAATACAATGATTAAGCATAGTGTATGTTTGGTTAGACCACAGCCCCCCCAATAGCAGCAACTTAATGGTACACTGAGCAGCAAATGGAGTTTGCTTTTACTGATAGGGTAGTGCACTGCAATCAGAGCCCACTTTCACCAAAAATAGTTTTTGTAGGCTAGAAAAGAACAAGAAATTAAATATGCCCCCCCCCCCCCCCTCTTGCTTGGACCCCCTCTGTCGTGTGCGTCCGGCGGGACACCCAGCAGCGACAGAATGGTCATCGTTTGAGCACCGAAGTTTGCGTCGAAGTGTGCAACTCTGACGAAGACAGTTAGCCGGCCTCGCGAGCCCATCAGGTTCTGAGAAGGAAAGTGGCTTATGGCCCTGATGCAGGCACCCCAGAAACAAAGCAGGAATGGGGACTGCGACTGCCACTTAACAGTTTTGAGGAAACGCGCGGTGCTGGAATGTAAAGAACAATCTTGTCGGCACCGGCGCTATTGGCCAGTTCATTTTACGCTAAGATCCTCTGATTGGTTGTAAGAAGTCAAGTTCTGATTGGTCTGTAAAGTGTGCCCAAGAATCCTTTATTTATGCGGAGGTTTTACCGCCAAAATAGGAGAGCGCGCAAAGCCTTGGCCGCCTCTGGTCTGCCTTTTTTCCAATTGCCCTATACCTTGGTCTGTCTCCAATGCACGGCCTTTGTGGCCTGTTTAAGAAGCCTTTAACCAGCAGCAACATGTCGGCAGACGAGCGGCCAAAGGAGCTTGGCACTCTTCGACTGACGCCCTCTACGGTCTCCACGTTATACTACACTGCCAATTGCTTCCAAGCAGTGACAGTGGGCCCATTTCCAAATACCCTAGCTGCCATGAGTTTGAATTAAGTAGTGGGGAAACTTTTAAATTCAATTGCTCAGCCCTAATTGTGCCTTTTGGTGCCATACATACAAATGCCAACAAATTCCAAAAGAGCCAAAGGTATCTTTTTGTTTTTTGGAGGACATTAGTTGGACGGAGCTGTCTCAAGCATTGCTTCGACAATGTGCAAGCAAGCCTGGCTAGCCTCCTGTTACGAAGCATCACAGAGCATGCTGAAAGTGTGCAAGAGCGGTGGTACTGAACATGAATGTCCTGGATATCGGGAGACCACTGGAAATAATAATAATAATAATTTGTTCACAGGAAGGGAAAGGCGCAGTATCTGTCACACTTGTGTCTGTGGACACCTGAACCGCGCTGTAAGGGAAGGAAGGAAGGTGGGAGTTAAAGTGGAAAGAGAGAAAGAGGAGCCGTAGTGGAGGGCTACAGAGTAATTTCGACCACCTGGGGATCTTTAATGTGCGCTGACATCGCACAGCACACGGACGCCTCTTCGTTTCGCCTCCATCGAAACGCAGCCGCCGAGGTCGGGTTTGAATCCGGGTATTCCGGACAGTAGTCGGGCATCTTACCACTGCACCACCCCGGCAGGCTGGAAATTACTGCTTGAACTCTTTTGGTACTATGAATAAAGCAGGAGATTCTGAGGAATTTCCAAAAAAAAGCAAACCTTAACCAAACCTGGGGTAACATATATATATATATATATATATATATATATTTATATATATCAAAATGTATGTATTTAAATGCTCTTCCAAACGTATGAATAATATTTATTTAAGCATTATGTAATATACATGAAAAAGCTATCTTTCGATTTCAGAAGTGAGAAAAAAAAATTTATTACAAAAATATGCATATATAATCAAGGACAGTAAATTAAAAACTTCAGAATGTACACGAGGTGGCACGATGCTTCTTTCCTTGCTTAGGAAAATGTGGGTTCCATATGTGAAATTTTATTTCCTTGAGGTTAAGTCTTTCAGCACCATGGAAACAGGAGACTCTGAATAGTGTAGGAAACAAAATCTTATTAAATGGAAATATCTGCACGACTCTGCTGTAGAATATACTAAAATGAAGTCATTTAAATTGTCTTTCGAATACATATAATTTTTTTGTTTGCCTTTATAAATGACAGGACAAAAAAAATTTCGCTCTGAGAACTCGCTGAAGAAACCACAGGTGAAGACTGGAATATCAACGTACAACACTGCAATAAAAATATCTGACGATATAAAGAAATGCCACATTGCCTCGTTTATTATTGCTAAATATTTGATGCACTTATCTGCAATCTTTTTTTTTAATACTGTTCGGATGCAGAGGTCGTAACCCAGCTCTCACAGTGATTATAGGCAGCTTCACGCATCAATTCTCCCAACTGTGCTAACGAAACTCAGTGAAGCAGAATCGCCAAAGAACGAATATGTCATATGGTGAAGCGTGAAGTCTATTTAAAGGTGTGCCATTTTCATGACAACATTGCCAAATTACATTGTGCAATCTACATTAATTAACATTGTGCAATCTAGTTTGCCATCAAAATTGAAATCTGCTCTGGGAGCTGGTCTCTGAGAGCTAGGTGCTCAAACTCTGCCCTGTGCTGTTGCACTTGCTTAAGTTCTGCAGCATCCGCCTCACGTGCCTAACTTTCCTCGTTGCTGAAACCCTAGCATAGGTTGCTGACACCACAGTAAACCGAAATAAAGCAGCAGATACTCGGAGTGCAACTGCTCAAGAGAGAGCTAAAGTTTAATGTATGCTTTCATTAGACCCCTAGTTAAAGTTGCAGGCTGATATTTGCCTAGTCCATTGTCCGAGCTGAAGTCAAAGCTCGCAAAGCCGTCTTCGGACTGTTTGCTGCTGCGGTCATCCAAAACATCTGTGGGAGAAGCAGAGAAATCCCACGAAAGGTGCCGAATTTGTAGCACGTTCTGTCGTGAGCTTGAAGCCATTTTTGTTGACATTTGATATCAGCCCTCTCCGAATAATCACTTCTTAGTTGCCGCATGGCGAGAAAAAGTGAAACCACATGAAACCGAAACTACGATTGTCATAACTGCCTAAATTGGCTACTTATTTCATCACATGGAAATTTGTGTTTGGCAGTGCGTCTAAGACCATTGGTTATATACGACCGTTTTCCTATGGGGCGGTCTCCTGAAAGAGTTGAAGTGGCCAGAGCCCAACATCAGACTGTGTTGAAGCACAAGTCACAGAAGGAACATTCCTCAAAAGGCTTGGCATATCAACACTGCAAGGAGGTCGCGCAAACAGCATAAACCAACACATCATCGGCTGCACTCTTCGAAAAGAGTTTCCCTCTTTGATACGACACCGCAGAAAATTCAACCTTTCATCATAGATGTCCTATACAAGTTCCTCCTTCACCTCATATAAGTAGAATGGAAAGACTTGCAGAAACCTGCAGTTCACAACAAATTTCTTTAGCTGTGCAGTCCAAACCAACATTCAGTCAATCATATATAATTACTAGCATTTTTCACAGGATTCGAAATAGCGATATAACCTTTGGACACCCTGCATATGCAAAGTCCACAAGGCTGATTACGACATTATAACAACTGCAAAACACACTGCAGCATGATATAATTTTAAAACATACAGTGGCATAACACTTACTTCAGGAACTGGATGATCTCGTCCCGCAGCGCTGCCGATACAACCTTGTGCGTTTCAGCTGACATGAGGGCACCATGCAGGAGGGGCTGAACAAACAACGAAAACTTTGGGAACAGGCCATTTGGAGACCAAGTTCGTAGGTTTGCCTGTGCAATGGCACAAAGAGAAAAAAAAAAAAGTCACTGCGAGTATCAAAGAGGTTTCTATGCACAGTCAGAAATGGTGCTCGAAAATATCTCCTTTTCTGATGTGAATATGAATTGAAAATGCACACAAACATGTAATGCAAACCCTATTTCCTTATAAAGTGAGATAACAAAGAAGTAAAAAACAGTCATGTAAGTTTGTTACTACATAAATTTGCTAAGTGTTTATTGCCTCATGGATTCAAATGCTACAGATTGTACAAATTTCTTCTTTTCTTTTTGCAAAGGTGACAGCTGGGGAGAGTGATAAAAATCACAGGACAAGTGCCTAAGTGCCTCCTGCACATAAAGACTACTTTTTAAGACCAGAAAAGTGAGAAGAAATCTCTTACTGCATCGAGTTTTTCTCTGTAAGGCTCTGTTGTATCGAGTGGGGGCTCTGCATCAGAACCTGAAAACAGTGCAGAGAAATAAAATTAGCTAATCTTTGCTACACATGTACTATTAGCCCACTGCAAGAATGCACACATGCTGTTCAGTGTTTTGGTCTCATGCATAAGTAATGAATAGTTTCATTAGCTTAATAGATGACAGTAGTGCATTGTGTCTTCAAGAATGCTGTATTATTCATGTTTCACCTTATACAAAGATGAGTCAAGCTAAGTTATAAAGTGCTCAACAAAAGCGTTTACGGTTTATATGCAATAGGTGTCCACAGAGCAAGTGTGATAGATACTGCGCCTTTCCCTTCCTGTGAACCGATTATTATGTACAGTCATTATAACTCATTTAAAAAGCTGTTGATTAAAGCCAACCTTTCAACAATCAACAAAAGAGCAAAATCGTGTGTCTTAGTTTCTTTTCGTTCTCTCAATCAGTACTTTTTAAACAGACAGCCCTAAATGATTGTTGCCATCTCGCATCAGATCCACCAGAATGAAATATTATAGACTTCCCAGAACATTCATTTAATAATGGCACACTCAGGTTCTCTATCTTCTATCATCCTGTAAGAGAATAGAATGCGCTACCTAATGATCTTGTGCTTCTCTCTTAGTAAATGCTTACTCAGCCTCATAGGCTCCCTTTAGTGCTTTATGAATTCTGTGTTTTGTGTGTGCATATTATAGCTAGTATGTGCAAGAAAACACTAGTAATACTGCAAGATTTCTTTTTTTTCTATCGACCCAGAAATACCGTGGCCGACTTGTGCCCTTTCTGTATTTTTTCTTTTTGCAAGTTTTGGAGACGATCCTTTTATGCCGCATAAGCGATGTCAATTCATTGCTCATCAGTGTTATGAATGGTAACTGTGGTCGAGATATGCGCTTTGTCCCAACCCTAGCCAGAACCTCTTGAGACGGTAGTGCAGTGTTTATTATTTGATCAGTAATTCAGCAACAGAAGGAAGGATGTCAGTAAAGAAATGATTATGGACTTGATAGGATATGCCATTTGTAAGCACCCAGCTGTGACGCAGTGTGTCCATCATTCTAGGAAAAAGTAGCACACCAGCACCAGTGGTAAAAGATAGACAGCAAACGTTTTAAGCAAATTCAGAGAAACTCGCCAGCTGACCCCAACAGGCCCAATCAAGCTTGCGCCGTTAATAGCTGGTACCAAGTAATAGCTGGTACCAAGCTGGATTGCTACAGCCTGGCAAGATAACCTGGAAGGCTTGCACAGTTGTTTAAAAAGTGCTATATTTTGGATACACTTGATAGAACAGAAGATTGCGCACTGCATAAGCAAGTTGGTGGCAAGGAAACCAGTGTCAATGTTGACGAGTCAGCAAGGGCAAGTTCGTGGTGAATGATACCAGTGTTTTGTAGCTGCTATTGTTGTCCGCAATTTTCTCATTTTTCGATAAGCTTACATTTGAGGAAACTTTCTTTTTTTTTTCTATTCCCTAAACGTTCACTTGTTAGCTAAGAAGGTTAGCCTAGGTTTGAGCAAGTACAGTATCAGCATCTCAGTGCAACCATTTGCTTTTAATTTCACTTAATTTCCAATTGTGTCACGCAATTTAGGTGGTGTCAGTGTGGCCAATGAAAGAAACGAGAACATTAGCATCAGTATAAGCATATTTATAAACATTTTCTGCATGCAACCAGTCAACCGAGTATACAAAAAACAGCCAAATTTGAGAAGAGAAATGTAGACTGGACAACCACATGCAAGCGCTGGCATCAGCACATGCGAGGCACGTGAAAAAACTTGATCCCGACAAAGTATGCACCATGAAAGTAAGCGCCTGGCACATTTAGAATGAATACAAAAATGCAATTTTCAATGAACATAAACCTCCTCACTTATCTATTCATATGAAATCACATAAAGTAACACTAATTCTGCGTGAAACGACATTAAATAACTGCATAGTGATTTAATGTAAATAGAAACCTTGCTTGTTTATTAGTGCTTTGTGTCAAGTTAAAATATTTTCTAATGGCCGCCTTCAGTGCACTTTTTACATAAGCAACAATGCAGCAACCACTCTGTGTGAGCAAGCATAGCATAATTTACAGACCGCATCAATTCAGCAATAAATTGCTACAACTAATCAAACAGCCAACCAGTTGTTCCCTTCATGCAAACAGCAAACCTGATTGTATGTAAGCTTTACGAACCAATTCAAGAAAGCTGTGCTGAAAAACTGCTCACATGTTGGAGCAAATGACATAACACAACCATAATCTAGGTCGAGAAATGTCGTCAGCAGCTTACACATCGAGCGTTACAACCAATACACTAAGCATAAAGAGAGCGTACCATAATGTAGGTTTAGTGGTTGTGTCCACGTGGCACTATCATATTAGTGTAAACGAGCAGATTTAAGGAGAATGTAAAGGCCATTATAAGAATTTTTTTGCATATTTCAAACTGTTAAGAAAAGGCATACGGAGAAGAACCTTTGGAGGACTGACTTCAGTCAGAGCTTACCATTATTTACTGATCCACTCTCATCAGAGCTGCAATCCTCATTAGAATCAGCAGCGTGGAAAACAGGCTCCTTTTTTATGTTGTCTCCAACGTGCTGGATATTGTGTTCTGGTAAGCAATAAAGCAGTGGAACATGGTCAAGGAGCTAACAGGCTTAATTAATATAACATAAAGTAACAGCTAATAAGCGCTGGCTCGCACAGTAACTCTGGTGAGTCAGTAAAGAACCGAATGAGTTTTTGAATATAAACAGCAGAATAAACTTGAAAGCAATGCGCCATTCAGAATAAAAGTTTTCTGGTAGCCGCCTCGATAATCTTTTATTTTAAAGACTATGTGCCCATTAGAAGCCTGTTTAAAATGACAAACAATTAACAGATTATTTCCAAGATGACCAGAATTAAGGTGCTTTCTTTATTTCTTTCAGACATGCCTTTTTAAAGTAGATTGTGTTAAAAATTTCACCATTATTAGTTGTCAGGCACAGCACAATTTCACAATAGAAATCGTTCTAAACAAACAAAAAGTATCAGCATAAATGCATGAACAAGTCTACTAATTATTAAGACAAATTGTGAATAGCACATTAAATCTTGCTTCACGAGTGCTCTGCGTATGTGGAAAAAAGGCGGTTAGCATTGCACACTGATACAAATATGCGACATATGAAATGCTAAAGCAGTGTGACAAGAGTGGATGGGGATACAATTAGCAGTACAGATAGACATGTAGAAAAAGAACCTTAATATTAAAAATTCATAAGCTGAGCAAGTTTTTACATCAGACACTTGTGGCATTACAGGTTACGCTATTATATATAACCAAATTTTTGAAAATCAGCCTGCACTATGACAACTGCAACCACAAATTTGCTAGAAGTGACATTTTCGCATTACTGCATTTCTTAAAAAACTAAATTTTCTCTCATGAGTTGCCAGGATATATACTACTAATAATTGTCTTACATGCATCAGGAGCTGCGAAACCATTGCTATTCTGACTGTGTTGTCATGTCGGCAACTTCATCATCACAGCATATGTTAGAAGAAAGAATGTGAAATTCTCACATCACCTAAAACACCATCTCTCTTCCGCACTCATCCTACACACCGCATTTAGCTCCTTTGATTTTCACCCTTTCCCCAAAGATGAAGGTCAGCAGAAAGTTTGTCATTTTGACACTATTGCGGAGACGGAATGCGAATCACAGCTGGTACCTGATGACTTTGAAAGGACAACTTTGAGAACACGTTCCAGCAGTAGCAGGAAAGCTGGAAGAAGCCCTGTACTGCAGCAGAAGGCGATTACGTTGAAGGTGATAATGTGTAAATGCAGAAAAATGAAGTGCTTCATAGCAAACATAGCAAGTCTTGAAACTTTTTGATACCGCCTTGTAACTACTAGTAACTAACTATGCCACTTACATCAACAAAAAACTTCATCAACAGTTTTCTGGCTTGACTTGGTCACATTGGCTTAGCTAAAAGACATGAACTGCTGGTTGCTTAAGAAAACACATTGTAACCTGAAGAAAATGGAATGTGACCATTTGTAAAACCAGATGAATGGTTCATGCAAGCACAGGTACATTTTAACTTAAAAAAAAAAAAAAAATGAAATGAGAGCCAAAAACTTCACAATAACATTTAACAGTCTAGCATTTTCATTTACAGCTTTGCTTTCATAACAAAGTGATAATCACACATTACATTAGTGTAGGTTTAATGACTCCAAAATGAACTCAGCTGTCAGCATTTGTCACATGTGTAATAGAAGGTTCCAATTCAATTTTTCACAAAAGAGTCTGAGGCCCCCTTTAGCAAAAATTAAAGATGAATGTGTCAGCTCTATAACTCAATATTGCAGGCCTTCCACAAACATGTAAAAAAAAAAAAAAAATCATTTTCAACACAAAGTCTTGCTACTCTGACATCGACTCAAATAATGCATCACAATACTCAACAAATCAGTTTCCACGCATGTTTCCATTCTACTTCAGCACAGTTGCTTCAGGATAGGAAACGAAAAATGTACTAAACCTTCTTACCAATGCATACATCATTGTACCAGTACTAAATTTGAGCCATAAATGGCACACAGCACAAACAATAAACAAATTCAATGCAGATTGCCATCAAGAACCACATAAAAATGCAAAAGTCAAACATAAATTTCCAGGAAAGCATGGCAGTGGTGCAGACTCAAAGCAACAGGTAAAAGAAGAGGCCAGATATCAGCTAAAACATGGTTGAAGCCTGACAGCGTGCTTGCAGCCTTCTTTTCTTTATCAGCAGCCCATCTTGCGATCTTCATATTGCAACCTGTTGAGAAGGACGGCAGCAACAACATAAATATTATGGCACACCCGGCATCCTGAACCAAAAAAAAAATAGATTCAAGGCAAAATACAAGTAGCTTTCTTTGCAGTCATGCTGATTTTTACACAGTTATTATACCTCTGGCGTTGCTCAAAGATATTAATTAAGACAGTGTTATTAAAGCTTTAGGTTATACTTCGCAATGGGTCACCAACTTGTTTAAATTACTTTCACATGCACTGGAATCTATGCATATGACTCACTGGCGACTTTCCGCAGCTACTATAGTTGAAGCTCTAACCTTGGGCTTAGCAGAAACATCCTGACAAACAAGCCAGCGGAAACACTCATTTTATCAAACAAGCCTACCTTACTGTCGGCAAAAGTTGCCTTTTCTCTTACCTTTAAGGCAGCAAGTCTCCATACTCAGACACAGCATCCAAAGCATCATAAAAATACAAACACAAAAAATGGTCATCATACAAGCAAAACCTGTGACTGATGCAGATGTTACTAATTTCAAAGTGTTAATAGTTACCAACATGTACAGAATGCCATATATTTCAGTACTGCCCGCACTTTTTTACTCCCTCTCAACTGCCTTGACACACAAGAAATCTCTGAAGGCAGAGCTGAAAGCACCAGCTTTATCTCCAAAAAATAACCGTATCCCCCGTAGCACGATGCTCAACTGGAACTTTGTCCTTTTAGAGAGGTCGTTAATTTTATGAAGTGCTGAAGTGACCAAACAGTCACTTCAAATAACTGGGAACAAAGAATGGAATAAGTTCAAATCGCAGGACCCAGTGTATTGTAACTTGCCTGACCATCTTTCTACTTTTATTGAACGCAGGCAGCAATAAGCCAGTTTGTGCAAATAGAGAGCTTGTTTTGCAGCTGCTATTACAATTTGCACCATACACTGTAGCTGGTTTGTTAAAAATTATCTCATCTCTTGTCTATTACTGCTGTTTAATATTACCTCAACAAAGCTTTGCTTGCCAGTAAGATTAGGGGCCATTTTAAAAAGATGAGATTTATCCTTATATTCGGGCACTACAAATTAAAAAAAAATATTGTAGTAAATTGATGTCAAAGGTTCACACTGCAGTAAAGAACTTCTTCACATCACCTTTTAAAATTCTGGTTTCATTACAGCATCAACTAGACGTCTCAGCGCTTAAAAGAATATTTTTACTGTAAAGTGCACTAATTAGGTGGTGAACTGAGCAAGCTATTATAACACAAATGCACAGAAAACAAAATGAGGATGAAAAACTGACTGGCTAGTTCAGAAGCAGTGCTTGTCTAGTCTATCCATCTATACTTTTTTTTTTTTTCCTGTATGCACAAAGCACCATTCACTTCACCTTGAGAAAACTTTGGGTGCATAGTCACAGAAACCTGCTTCTCGACATGAATGTTTGTGGAGCTATTCACGTTTTCAGCAAGTCATTAGATATGTTGTAATATTAGCAATAAGGTAAAGAAGAATTAAGAGGAAAAACTAGCAAGAAAAATGTAATTATTAAAATCTAAGGTGCAAGCATTAAGAATATGCAATGAGTCATGACACCATGATTGATGACAGTGTGGTAAGCTGTGAAATGGCATAGTTGATTCCTGCTTTAACTCACAGGAAGAACAACAGTGCATGCAAAGACCAGAGCTGAGCTACAAGCATAAACCAGCCAGTCAGACCTTGGTTGGTCTGATTTATTCAGTGTTCTCCCTATGCTGTTATGTGCATATGGTATTGCACTATTTTTGCTAATAGTTAATATTAGTGATCACTAGTTTAGGTTTATGATCGCAATTTTTATGGCCGGACTAATACTAGCTTAATTATTGACAGCCATACTAAAAATAATTCCTGGTTGTTTTATAATTATTTCTGAATACATCACGTTTTTGTCACTCTGAGTACACTTGAAATGCAATCTAAAATGAGTATGCCACCGTTGCTGGTAGGATGTCAGTGCACGTCAAAAGGTACCCCAGGTGGTCGAAATTTCAGGGGTCCTGTACACTACGGCGTCTCTCATAGCCCGAGTCGCTTTGGGACGTTAAACCCTATAAACTAAACCGAATTTTTAACGCAACAGAATTGTGATAAAGACGAAGAGAATGCAGCGCGCGGCACGCAAAACTAAACTGCTTGCTTTCAGATCGTTTCCTGCGCCTGCTCTTATTTACATAAGCGACAAGGACGGGGTTTAAAAGGACTCCGCCTAGGAAGTAATAAAGCCGGTTGTGATTATGGCACAGCAAAAGTTGAAGGGTCTTGGGTGTTAACAGCGACACTGCCTACTGAAGTTTCTCTATTTTTGGAAACAGACAATTCGGACAAACTTTTTTCTTTGACTGAGTTGACCTATCTGTAGCGCATGACGATGGTGTTCAGCAATTGTGGTTATAGTTCAGCTGTTCTAGATGAAACCGCTGCCCGAAAACAACTCCTGCCGTTTGTATACAAGCACACAAGCAGAAAACCATTCGCGATTGTTCGCTGACCGAAGCTAACGAAAAATCCTCAGACAGGAAATGTAGTTGTAAGCACTACGCGCACCGACAGCTTGTGACTAGTACCACTAGTTACCTAGTACCCTGTACGATACTTGTCACCGTGGACGGCTAGTTACAGCGGTACAGTACAAACACTCCCATGCAGCGCTGAAAACAATATTGCAGGTGACAGTCACGAATCGCAAAGGGAATCGGAGCACATGTGTTCTAGTAACGTTGAGCACATCTTAAGGTAACAACGCGGAACGTGGACCGTGGACGGGAGCACATTAGAAGACGACACACGAGTTGAGCACATGTGTGGGTCGAAAGCACGGTCGAAGGCGTGACCGCGGCAACCGCGGTGCATGGTGTGGAAACGACGCTCGCCCGAATAAACTATTATTTATTGCAAACTATACTATAATGTAAATGTTAAGCTAATGTAATACTTTAAAGCAGTAGCAAAAGCCCGAAATTTGATCTCAAAGTATTCTGTCACCGCAAGGGACCGCCACATTACGCGCGCGCGCGTTTTTTTGACTGGTGTGACGTTTGTCGCAGACGTCTTTTGTGCTTGTTTTCAGCGCGGCGAGCCTGTAGTTTCCTATAAATGATGTTTGAAGTTCGCTGAAGAGTCTTCTCGCATTTCTCTGCGCAAGACACTGCACGCAACGGACTGCACTTTACACACGCTTGGCAGTAGCGGTGGCGGCAACAGCGATCAACCAGCAACTCCATAAACCTGCGTTCATGTTAAAGGTTAGTTTTTCTCTAGTTACTGCATCATTTTCACGTAACTGCCACTGCCGTTACTGCCACTGCGTCGCGAAAGCCTCTGTGTGTTCTCTTTCTTATAGCCATGACAGCTCTGCCTGATACATGCCTTGCAATTGCTATCATTTTTTTTTTAAGAGTGCCGTCAGTACTACCACCTAGGGAAGTGTGCAGGCATCAGTGAGCATGCATATAAAAAGAAAAACATTGAAGCGAGAAAAACCTTAAGATGCCCAACATGTCGTTTATCGAAAACCCGCGCTGATGAAGGGCAGCACTCCAGCAGTCCTCACTCTCCTGTCCTAACTCAGCAACTTGCTGAGATAAGTAAAGCCTTAGCTGCTCTCACAGTAAAGGTGGATGACTTCTCATCCTTAAAACAAGCTGTAACCAGTATTGAAATGTCTGTCAAATACATGTCGGACACATATGACCAGCTGCTTCAAACATCAGAGAAGCATGAAAAAGAGATCGATGCCATTCGCAATAGGGTCAATGAAATTGAAAGGAAACACGACAGAGAAGAAATCGGAAAGTTGAAGCTTGAACTGGACGATATGGAACGGTACAGTCGCTGCCAGAACATGGGAATTCGCGGATTATCCTTGTCAGCAAGCGAAAACCAGCTGGTAAAAGTGAATAACACTGCGAATCAGCTCGATGTACCATGTCTCACAGAGAACGACATTGAAGGCCTACATCGTCTGCCCGCTCGAGCAAACACGGTTCCAGCTGTGCTTATTAGGTTTGCGAAACGGGCGACGAAAACAAATTGGATGGCTAAGCGTTCAGGCCTTAGGGATAGTGTCTACTTTGTTGATAACTTGACTGCTTTAAATAAGCTTTTTTGGCTTGCGAGATCCGCAGCCAAAGAAAAGGAATATGAATTTGTCTAGACAAAGGAAGGGAAGGTCTATGTTCGAAAGGAAGCAGCTGCAAATGCCATCAGGATTGGGCGCGAGGAAGATTTGAACAAACTTGTGTAGTCTGGCCGCGTATACAAGTTTCATACGAGGATCCCCCCTTTTGTTTTACGATGTCTTATTTCAATACCACAACATTTAACGACTTACTCAGAAATACTTGCTATTCTTTAGACAAGTCTTTATCTATTTATCATTTCAATGCTCAAAGTTTGGAAAATAAAATCGAACGCATTGAAGGTGAAATTAAATTACTAGTGCATGAATTTGACTTTTTGGCATTTACGGAAACTTGGTTCAGCTGTCCAGAAGATGTTATGCCAATCGTAGGATATGAAGACGTATCGCATTTCAGGGTAAACAAACGCGGAGGGGAGTATATCTGTTCATAAAGAACCGCCTACGTTTTGACATAATGAACAATTATTCACTTGTGACTGACCATTTTGAAGTTGTTACTATCCTGTATCATAATACAGCTATCATGGTAGTGTATCGTCCTTCTTTTAGCGATGTGTCTATGTTTTTTCAGTTTGTTGAGTCTTTTTTGGAATATACCAGTCAACACAAAATGCATGTAGTACTACTTGGTGACCTGAATATCGATATTAAGAGTGTTAACCAAACACAAATAAGATTATTGGAAATAATGTTATCTTTTGGTTGCGAAAATAGGATATCAGACGGAAACCCTACTCGATGTATGTTTTACAAGCTTTTTACCTAACAACACCGTGTCTGGTGTTTTCTCTTTGGGAAGCGATCATCTTCCTTTTTTGCACTTTTTTCGAATATGAAGGCAGAGGATGCTCCTGTTTACATGCGTAAAATCTACGATCAAAAGAACATCGCTAAATTTTGTTTACTTATGTCTGAAATTAGCTGGGTTGATGTATTCAAAACGAAGAACTCATCTGCCGCTTACAACGTATTCATAGAGAAAACACTGGTTGCGTTTAACAAGGCGTTTCCAATAGTAGAAGTTAAGAAATGCAGAAAGGCAAGGAAAGAGTGGATCTCTCGCGACCTTCTGAAACGTATTAAAAAAAAAAATGAGTTATTTGCACAATTTCTTGGAACACGTAATCAAGAACATTTGTTAGAGTTTAAGAAGTTTCGGAACAAATTAAATCAGGATCTAAACAAGGCAAAATAGCTTTTTTATCGCCTAAATTGTTTTCATCCATGCATAATGTTAGATCTCTTTGGGAAGGGATCAATAAATTTATTGGAAGAAAGCGACCTTCTTCCTTCGGAAATGCAAATCGATGGAGCTCTTTATAGCGGTGCCTCACTCACTAATAAACTTAATGCCTATTTTTTAAATGTAGGAAATTCCATTTCATATACTCTTCCCTCAGCTGTAACATCTGTCGATTCCTTTTTGTTTCTGGCATGTCACAGTTCAATATTCTTATCTCCAACATCAGAAGATGAAATTCTCTCAATTATAAACTCAATACGCAATACATGTTCTCATAGCCCAGACGGCATTACTGCACTAGCCGTAAAAGCCGCTGCTACATTTATTACCTTTCCTCTCATGCGTATCTGTAATCTAATGCTTCTTACAGGTGAATTCTCAGAAAAAATGCAATCCGCCCGTGTTACAGTAATTTTCAAAGGAGGCAATAAAAATGATCCCAATAACTATCGTCCTAGTATTTCCGTACTGCCTTTGTTTTCGAAAGTTGCAGAGCGAGTTATCTTCGCGATGGTATACAAATTTCTGAATTTTAATAATATAATTTGTAAGGAGCAGTATGGATTTCAGCCTGGAAAATCCACGCAGGCAGCTTTGCTCGAAATCAAAAATAGTTTGATTAATAATATTGAACATAGGCTTTTCACCGTCGGTGTATTTCTTCCCTTTTCCAAAGCCTTAGATTCGGTTAAGCACGACATTCTACTTCATAAATTACACAGATATGGTATTCGTGGAACGCCTCACAGGTTACTGCAAAGCTACTTGTCCAATCGCACTCAGTACACACGACTAAACAATGCCGTATCTGAATAAGAAATAATAAACTTTGGTGTTCCTCAGGGATCCATACTGGGGCCCCTTCTTTTTATATTATATATAAATGACATAGTAAATATTTCAACTTATTCTAACGTTGCTTTATAAGCAGGTGACGCGAGCATATTTTTGTCTGGTATTGATCTTCATGAACTAATGCGTCGCTCCAACTCCTGGCTACATGAACTGATGCTTTGGCTTGCTGTGAATAAATTGAAATTGAATGTTAAGAAAAGTAAATTCACATTGTTCCGTCCTAAAAATAAGCATATAGATTATCCCATTCAACTCCAGTTTAACGATACCCTGATTGAATCTGTAACCTCCTGTAAATTTCTGGGCGTATTTTTCCGTAGTGACCTAGGCTGGAAATCATGTTCGTCTGCAGGTAGCTCGATCAATTGGTGTGATCAACCGTATCAGACACCTGTTGCCTTTGCAGATAAGAAAACAGTTGTATTTTGCCTTAATCCATTTTCAACTGGTATACTGTAATCTAATCTGGGGGACATGCAACAAAACTTGTTCAGACAGACTATTTTCTTGGCAAAAAATAGCTTTACGTGCTTTTGCCACAAACCCTTCAAACGGTGACCACTCATTTCGCGCCCTACATATTCCTTCATTCCCTGTGTGCCATAAGTATTCTGTTGCTGCACATATATTTCATGAAATTAAGCAAGACATCACATCATTCAGAAATACACATGTGAACAGAAATACCGGCTATAGTCTGCGTGTTACCTCTCTTGTTTCCACTCGTGCCCGGACTAATTACGGCACCCAACATACAGATAACCAAATTAGTATACTAGTATGCAATGCCTATCCTTCAATAATCGATGATGCTATAAACAGTAAAACTATTTTTCAATTTAAAAAGAAAATAAAGTTGCTTTTCTCCACTTAGGAATGCACCAAATCTATGTGACTTGTAGTGCTTGTCTTATATTATTTTGTTAACATTTTGTGTCGCGAATTGTAGCGTTACTGATGTACCTTCCTTGTTTACGATGCCATGGTTCTTACTAATTTCTTACAATGCCAAATACAATCTGAGAGATTTTCTTTCATTGGTTATGTTTTGTTTTGTTTTGTCTTGGTGAAACTGACCTTGACCTTGTCCATCCTTCTGCCATTGATGTGTGGACCCCGGGTGAGGCCTCGTCAGGAAGTATGCCACCAGCTTCTTCCTTTTGCCTCTTCCCGTGGGCATGGTCTGTGTACATGATTCATGTCCGAATAAACTTATTATTATATTCTTAAGTCAGACGAAAGGAAGGAAACTCGGGGCTGTCTTCGCAAACTACCAGCAGCAGACATTGACTTGCTGGAAAAATGGCTTGACGCGCTCTGACGAAATTACTGGGCGCCAAACGATACGACGTGCTATATAAGGCGCGCAACCGACATTTCAAATAAGGTTTTACTATTGGTAAAAGACGACGGCTGGGAAAAGGCACTGTATTTTCCGATTTCTACCATCGGTACATGCAGCCAAAGGTAATGCGAGCAGTAGCAGAATTTGGCAAGGTGCATAGACTTCCTGGAAGCCTGTGCTAAAGAGTCTATACAGACAGAAAACTTTATTAAAATGAATGAATTCGGGGCATAGGGGGTCTAGGTCCCCACGCAACCCCAATGTACTCAAAAGTTTCTAATTCACGACTACTACAATGTGCCTCTAAGGTTCATAACAATAGCAGCCCGGCCGGTGGCGATGGTCTGAACGGCCGGGTACGTCCTCCAAGCGCAGCAGGACATCTCAGCCCTCGGCCTCCTAGCTCTTTAAATAAATGCTTCCAGGTAGAGGGAGAGGATGTGGAAGGAAAAGACAAAGGGTTTCGGACATGGGGTACAGGAAGGAGTGAGGATCAAGGAGGGATGTAATGGGATAGGGCAATGAATGAGAGTGCGTAGCTGCAGACAGTCTGCGCCACAGTGTCGCGTGTTTAATTGTTATCTAAAGAGGAATGGGGGTAGAGCCAGCTTGAGGCTCTTTAAGCCCGCATCAGCTTCGTGAACGATTAGGTACATGTGTTCCTTTGTGAATCTCGGATCAGAACCACCTGAGCCCGGTTTAAAGAACCTCAGGTAAAAAAGTTAGCCTCGTTTCTAAAATCCCCGGAGTGCGCAGGCCCACACTTGGCGGGGAGGTGTGCATCGGGCAAGCCCGTATGCCAAAAGCATGAGGATGGATTCGGCCTCGTGCAAATTTAAAATAGTGTTACGTGGCAGCAAGCCGATGAAAACGGGAGAACAGAGAACAGAGAGATGATGCTCGATGGTCGTGAGATGGTCGTGAGATGACATCTAATGAATATGTGAGCGGACCTAGCGCGCGCGCTCCTGCCTGCGCCACTGCCCTCTTCTTTCTCCTTCATCCGTAACATGACCCGGGGCCACCGAGCGATCGTTAGATGAGGATGTTTACCGATGATAATGGGTGTGTCTGGATGCTTGAAGAAGAGAAAAAAGTAAGAATAGAACGGCTTGCTGGCACAATGATTCCTGATGAACCTTGGCCCAAGATACTCTCGGGCCACACTTTGCCACGACTCGATGGCAAAGGCCAAGGCACGCACCGCATGGCATAGGCAGGGGAGTATACGTGTAGCGGTGTCTTGAGTCGTGGGGTTGTTGTTCGGCACATCAGGTCAGTGGGGTCAAATATGGTCGTTCAGGTCTCTCCTTGTGTCTTGTGGTCATGTGTGGCCCCATCTCGGGTCAGTCTCTCCTTCGTCGTGTCTTGTGGTCAGGGCGGGGGGACGGGGCAGGGTCCGGTAGGCTGGGGAACAGCCATGCGATGCCTCCTAGCCTTTAACCGGCGGCACAAGAAGTCGCAGGGCGCCGAAGCTCCGGACGAGGATGAGGGGGTGATGATGAAGTACCTCGCGCCTCCAACCAAATGTGACGTGGCGGCAAGCCGATGAAAACAGGAGAACAGAGAACAGAGAGATGATGCTCGATGGTCGTGAGATGACGTCTAATGAATATGTGAGCGGGCCTAGCCAAAGCCTCCTTTGGCTTAGTGCGTGCGCTCCTGCCCGCGCCACTGCCCTCTTCTTCCTCCTTCGTCCGTAACAATATATTATAAATTGGCTTACAGAAAAGAAAAGGCACAGCATCTGCCACAATTTTGAAGCGAAAAGCTTCACTACGGGTCAGAGCCGAGCTTCGCGTATGCCGTATGCGGTATGGACGAGCGTCTGCAAAATTACAGGTTAAGCAGGAGACTAGTGCCATCACCGAATAAAAGTCTAAACAATAGGGAGGCAGTCGCATGGCGGCGCCTGCAAGCTGGGAACTTTGTAAACCCGGTCATTATGTCCAGATGGACGATAGAAAAAACTATAAATGCAAGCGCTGTGGGGGAGAGAGGGACCCTCGACCATATAATCTGGGAATGTCTTCCCAGGGGCTAAAACGAATATGAATTGTAGAGAAGCCTGGGAAGCCCTGCTGCGGAACGAGGTCCCTGCTCCACAGCAACAAGCCATCCGCCTGGTGGAAGAAGCCGTGAAAAGTCAAGACCTCTTTGCCTGCTTCTAATCGCGGAGGTCTCTGCTCCTGTCCCTTAGGCCTGCGTGCCTGGGGCGGGGATTGGAGGCCTCTTTATATGGTAAAAAAAATGATTACTAGGAATTTTAGCGACTAAAGTAGTGAAAGGCGAAAGGCTGAGAAGTCTCATCTTGTCTAGTGTTCCTTTCATCTGCAATCCCACACTTGGATGCGCGCCAAGGAATGCCAGGCGACAGAAGCGATAGTGTACCATCCAAACGAACACTTGGAGAAAGTGTGACAGATACGGCGCCTTTCCTCCAGGGGCGGTATTACAAAACTCCGTTCAGTTCGAGTTCAGTTTCGGAACGCTCTGTGATTGGTTGGAAGCATTTCCGCTGAACTGAACGCTTTTAAGTCACGGCAGGTTCTGAGAGGCTTTGAGTGGAAGTGCTTCCAACCAATCACAGAGCGTTCCCAACTGAACGCGAACTGAACGCAGTTCTGTAATATCGCCCAGAAGTTATCTTTAACGTTTCTGCCCTCTGCAACCCTACGCACGCCACGGAACGCCACGCGACATCCGCCGCAAAAGCGGGACACACTTTGTCCACGACAGTATGAGCCATTAAAGGCTTTCGCCTTAATAAAGTTATCACATCACATCCGCCTGGGGACCGAGGCTGCGAAGAGGTGCGATGTCAGTGCACGTTAAAGAACCCCAGGTGGTCGAAATTTTTGGAGTCCTCCACTACGGCATCTCTCATAGCCTGAGTTGCTTTGGGACGTTAAACCCCACAAACCAAACCAAACCAATCTATTTGTTAGCCTTTAGACGCGGAGGCTTCAGCCCCCATCCGCCTGCGTGCCGGGGGTGGGGAATAAGGGGCCTCCATTTAAAGCGGACAAAAATTAAAGAGCACTGCAGAATCTGCATTGGAGTAATGCGAAAGCACGGATGCTGCTGTTTGTTGCTTCTGGTTTCTTAATTCACTTCTTGTTTGCCCATTTTAGTCTTTAGTACTTTCAAATTGCTCGCCAATCCCTTCCTATGCCCTTTTTCGACTCTATTTCCGGTTGCGTGACGTCACATCTTTGACATCATATCCACTACGGCACCTCTTCTCTCTTTCCGCTTTAACTCTCACTTTCCTCCCTTCCCTTACGCGCGGTTCGGGTCTCCACAGAATGTGTGGCAGATACTGAGCCTTTCCTTTCCTGTGAACCACTTATTCTAATTCATTATATAATTAACTTCTTGGCCTAATTATTTTTCGGCAACAACATTACGTCACCCTCTATCGATTGACAGCACTCATTAACCTCTACCACTTCTCAATTACTCACAATCGCTGCGGACACGATTCTGACACGGCCTGCGTTCTGACACGGCCTGGCTATGTTCACAGAAATCTGTGAACATAGCCTTTCGCAATAAAAGTTGTTATCCATCCATCCATCCAAGCATATACGAAGCTGCCACGCCGGGCGTTCTATCACCGTGCCCGTGCGGCGCCTTTCATTTCGCGCTTCCTCGAATGCCGCACCACAGAGCACATATAGAAGTAGACCAAAAATAAGTCATTCAATTAGGGTGACGTCAAGGATGTGACGTCCCCAATCTGCCGTCAGCTATGAGGGCCAAGCGGGAACGAGTGCATTCCAACGCCACCGGAGCGGCGCTTCTTGCCTTCTGCGAGCGACAGATTCTGCACCTTTCCTTTCCTGTAAACGAATTACAGAACGCCGGTGAACTTAAATGCGCTCAACATGGAGGCCAAGGAGAGTTTAGCTGCTAGTGAATGGCGCAGAAGAGTAGAGAAATTAACTACTTCTGATCCCGAGGTAGTCACTGCTTTTCGCTACGTATATCCAGGCATAGCAGGGTTAAGCTATCTTTCATTTTTTCCGTAGGCATGCGAACCGCGCCTTAAGTTAAGGTGGGGGTGGAAGCAGAAAGGAAGAGGTGCCGTATATGTGGGGACTAGCCACCTCGGAAGCGACATCGTACAGCACACACACGCCTCTCCGACTCGGCTCCATCGAAATTTGAAATTGCAATTTCCAAATTAAAATGCAATGGGCTTTCCTGCAAACTATGGCTTGTAAAGTCCCAGTATCTGTCACACTTCTCCGTGGACGCCTAAACCAAAGTTTTTAAGAGGCATTGCCAGAACCGGTCACTAAGGGAAGAGAAGGAGGTGGGAGTGAAAGTGGAAAGAGAGGAAGGTGCCGCAGTGCAGCGCTGCAGAGTAATTTTGGCCACCTGGGGATCTTTGCGTGCACTGATATCGCACAGCACATGAGCAACATTCTGTTTTGCCTCCACCGAAACGCAGCCGCCGGCCATCGGGTGCCGGGGGTGATCGGCTTTCTATGGTGGCAAATAAAGTTTTGCAATCAATTAGTCGAACTCAGGTACTCTGGAACAGCGGTCTGGCAACTATGCCACTGAGCCACCGCTGCATGGGGTTTTGTGTTTAATAATAATAAAAAAATAGAGGGTCTCTTAGATGTCTCAAGAGGAGAACGGCAAAAGCCTACCCTTCCTATCCTATAATTTGCCTCCCATCGTTAGCCTCTTGGCATTCGTTGCAGTTCTACATATAATTATAATTGGTTTACAGGAAAGGCGAAGCAACATGGCGCTCATGTGCTGTGCGATGTCAGCGTACGTTAAAGATCCCCAGGTGGTCGAAATTACTCCGCAGCCCTCCACTACGGCTCCCCTTTCTCTCTTTCCACTTTCACTCCTACCTTCCTTCCTTCCCTTACGGCGCGGTTCAGGTGTCCGCAGAGCAAGTGTGAGCAAGCGTTTGAATGAAGTGAGAAATATATTCCCTGCGGAGCTTAAGGGTTAAGGGAACAAACGTGCACAATGCACTTATAAAGAAATAAACACCACTTCTGTCTGAAATTCTTTTTTTGGCCATAATGGGGCAAGTTCATGTACAACGGACATTGGATACATGAAACGAAATCAGTGTAACCGTCAAGTTTTTTATAAGCGGACTTGACTGTACTAGTTTGTGTATCAAAGCCAAAGTGCAGCCCTGGCATAAAAACAAAACTATTCTTCATTTTTCCGCAAGTAGGTAGAGCATGTAAGAAAAAATAATGCTCTTTTATTTATTCAAGAGATGTTTATCATCTTATGGTTCATAGAAACAAGTGATGCTATGTGGGACACCATATATGCCAAGTAAAACAAGATGCCAGTTTTAACAACTTGTTTGCAGTTAAAATTGGTAATTTTTTACAGCAGCTACTCACTGCATGTCAACTACTAAGCGCTGCAGAAGCTTGCACCCACCACCTGGATGTATCACACGTTGCAGTGCACTCATTTTGGTCAGCCCAACACAATGAAGAAATTATACAAAGAACTACTCTAGGTTACTGCAGAAACAGGAAATAGTTTTCACATATTTTGGCAGTGTATCTTTCCCCAACAACCTCCCAAGAAAGGCACATCGGCACTCCAATGGAGCTAGCCGGGTCTGGTGTATGAAAAATCCCATATCAGCCAGAAATATCTGCATTCCTTTAACGCCCATGCTTTAATTCCAGATAAACCTCCATACTGTTTCATTAACTGTACGATAACCAAAGAATTCCCATTTTCATTCCTGCTTAATGCTACCCGCCAATGATGTAGAGGTGGTTGAGGATGGCCTGGTTGGTGTAGCCGGAGTAGTTGGTGTAGCCAGAGTAGTTGGTGCAACTGTAGTAGCCGGTGCAGTGCTCGCATCCTGACGTTTCCGCATCATCCTCCATTTCTGGGTCTTTCTGCAAACACTGAGACGATGAATGAAGACTGTCTGTGACACAAAAGAAAAGAAAGAAGTCAACTGCTTTAGTGTGTTTTCTGATATCGAATTCATTCATTTCAATTTGATGCAAAGAAACGACATATACCTCATTATATTAATAATTATATTAAGAACACTGAAGTAATGCCATACAACTACAATAATGCTTAAAAATAAATACTCAGCCCTACCATACATCACCTTCCAAATATGAGCAGCTTTCAGCCCTGAGATTAAATTTTTATAAAAAAAAGCAATGAAAAAAAAAAAAAAGAAAGTTTTTTTCGTTTGCTGAAATTTTCACTCTCCGCAATTACCTGCCCAAAGATGCAGACAATCCCAAGGCCCAATGGCCAGAAATAAAATCTTTGGAAGCTGGATTTTCAACGACTGTCATCGTTGATTTTACTCCCTTCACAACTACAAATGTGTTACCAAAGCATGCAAGAAAGTTAGTTACATATGAAGTTTTTTGGTGCATAGGCAACTGCGGCTATCACGCGACAAACGCAAGGTTAGACTGTCTGCTGCAAAAAATCGACAAGTGCTTGTTTGCCTAAAAGCAATGCTGGATGAAACGGGATATGTTCATTGTAAAATAAAGTATAAAGTATTTTTTTCGTAAGTTCTTAGAGCTCCGAGTGTAAGGTTAAAGTGTGATCTACTTTGAGCTCATCACTACACATTTCACAAACAGATTTGTCTTTCTTTGTTAGTAAGAAATTTTGTGTACTATTAGTGTCTGTGTCGTATGCTTCTATGCACAGACGACACAAAATTTTACTTCGACAAAGTGTTCCTGACGTCAGCATGACTTCCATCCTCCTAAAGTGGACCTTACGAAATTCACCTTGTTGTTTACTTCGTTATTCCAAGCAGTCTGCCAGCTCTCAGTTTGTTGTGCACTAACTTCAAGCAGTCTCTGTGTGTCATGTTGACTTCGTTTCATTTGTATATTTCTCGCTCGTGCAGCACATACATCTGCCCTTTCATTAGCCCTAATCCCAATGTGACTAGGACCTAGAAGAATTATATGGCATGTTTCTGTGTTGTGAGCTTTACTGTATTATGTATGATTCTTCCTATCGGTGGTTTGATGGCATTTCTGAAGTTTATTGCAGTGAGGACGCTCAGGGAATCTGTGTAGATATATATAATGCTGTTTTTATATTGTGATTTGCTATCTTCTCTACAGCAGTGCAGACAGCGTAACAGTGAGCAATAAGAACTGTTGCATTGAGGTAGTTGTATAGCTTTTTCAGTTTTGTCTCATATCAGTATTTCACTTCCCTCGTGGTCTTCAGTTTTTTAATCATAGGTATAAAATGCAGTGCTATTTCTGTAATTGATTCACAGGAAAGAAAAGGCGCAGTATCTGTCACACTTGCTCCGTGGACACCTGAACTGCACCATAAGGGAAGGGAGGAAGGTGGGAGTGAAAGCGGAAAGAGAGAAAGGGGTGCCATAGTGGAGGGCTGCGGAGTAATTTTGACTACGTGGAGATCTTTAACATGCGCTGACACCGCACAGCACACGGACGGACGCCTCTTCGTTTCGCCTCCATCGAACCCAGGTACTCCGGCACAGTATTTGGGCATCTTAGCCACTGCACCAGCACAGCGGGGCGCTATTTCTGTAATATTTTTGTCTTAGTGCAAGATGTTGCTTATGTGGAGAATGCATTTCTTGCAATTCTGATATGTGAGGTCACAAACTATGCGGTGAGTGTACTATATTGGCAGTGGTTTATGTCTTGAGGCAATGGAACTGCCTTGAGGAACTGGTTCAGTTGAAGAGCAAAAAACTGGCCGTGGCATAGCTAAGCTAGGTCAGCTAGGATATACATAGTGAAAACGTGTGCCTGGCGCTGGGCTGCTTACTCCTCTCCACCCCAATCTAATCCCATTCAATCCAGTGCAATCCAATCCAATCCAAACCAACCAGTCTAATCAAACCCAGTCCAATCAGGTACAGTTCATTCAAGTCAAATCCAATCCAGTCCAATCCTGTCCAACTAAATACAAGCCAGTCTAATAGAGTTCAATCCAATCCTGTCCAATGCCGAGTACACGTGTGCCCGAAATGCACCACTGACTAGCTTATCATCCCTGCTATCATCCTCACGCTAGAGAAGGAGAAGTAAGATGCGCTACTCATGATCCAAGGCGTGATGCAATCGGTTAAAGTGCTCAGCTGGGAATCCGAGGGATGGAGGATCGATTCCCGGCGGAGGCAATGCTTTTTTATTTTTTGACGAGGAGACCGGCCCAGCATAGAATTATCAGTGGCTTACCTCAGCTATGCCATCTTAATCTTAGCTACAACTCCAGGTTAGTCTTGTTGTCTAGCTATGTTGTTGTTGCATTAAAGGTGAGACATCTTTGTCTTCTGGTTGCGTCTTGATTGGCAAATGGCGCGGCGGTTGCTAGGCAACGGCTCTGTGCCTCCTCGGAGCACTGCCACAGCGAACTAGCAAGTTCGTGGCCAATGTCGCTTTCGCAACAGCAAAAAAGATGAAGATCTGAAGAAACACAAGATAAGCACACTAGATAGCATGTACACACAGGTTCCCACGAACAAATTCGAGGCCAGGGGTCCATACCATGACCGGGGCCAGCTTTTTGTGGCTGCCCAGCCAAGGCTAAGAGGCGGGGCTTCTCTCAGAGTATTACTACATCAAATAGCTCAGGCATATCTACCCTCAGTTACAGTTTTAGTTTCAGTTCTATCTTTATGTTGAAGTAATAGTTTTCAAGTTGCTAACTATACAGAAATGTGTTCTTTTTACACCACTGGAGGCATATGTGACTGTAAATTTACATAATAATACAATATTTCTGGAGGAACTATGCTCTGCTGTGCAGTGAGCCGACACGAGTCAGCTCTGTAGCTTTGGCTGCACATTGTCATAGAAAGTTATCCTGGAGTATAGTACGACATTGGATGACTTGGCAGCACACAGTGTAAGGACTCCTGCTGTGTATTGTACTAGGCCCCTGCGGCTGTTTCGACATAAGGTGCCTGTGATGTCTGTAATGAAATATAATTGCTAGTGCAAAACCCTTCTCTGCTTCTGAAGTGGTGGTGATGGTGATTGTTGTGATGGATGCGATCACAATATCTAGTGCTTGGTCGATTATGCCAATGATTAGTAACAGCTTTTCAGCATTATGTGGCAGACAACACCCCACACTCTGCCGCATCATATGCCCGCAACCATGTTATTTAATGTAATGACTACCCCACTGAATGGGAAGCCATGCGGTCTAGCTTGGACATTGAAGACCAGCGCAAGCAGGTAGACTGGGCCAGGCTTCGAGCAAGCACTGCAAGGAAACCTGCCGAGATGGGGCAAACTTCTCACTGAGCAAAACGCATTTTTCAGTTCTTCCATCAGTGGCACAAATTAACGTACTTAGACAGCAAAAGCTTTAAACAGTGCCCGTACCATGCAAAAATGCAAGCACATTTCTCCTTACACACCCCATAAAACCAAATCAAGCGACGTCACGCAAGGTAGCCCTGAGACTAAACTTTGTAATTTGGCTCTTGGGAATCGTTGTGAAGGACACAGCTCTTGCGGCTGCATATACTGCTGTCAGATGTGTAATTCTAGCCCCGATTGATTGACTCTTATCCCAACTTAAACTTCAAGTGTGCGCAATATTCAAAGTTGCAATACATGTCCACTCAATCCTGAATAAAACTGGTCAGTTGCTCACGCTGCATGCATCTGAAGGTGTACAAGCTGTAGCAAGTGAATAAGTTCTTAAAGTGGAAGCAGTGAGCAGCAGGCATTTTTGATCAGTGTTGCGGTATGATATTTAAACTATGAGAGTTTACCTACTAGTACTACTTATCAGAACTTGACTCTATTTAGAAGGTACGACAGTGGAAGCAGCAGCTTCTTGATTTTTTAGCAAAATTCTCCAACGTGATTGTGAAACTTCAATTCCAAATGGACTCCACAAGCATCAAAAGTGCTCCTGTGATGGGAATATTAGAGCAGCTTCTGATGTACCCCGCAGTATGTGGCATGCCATTCAATAACATATAAAATCACTGAATCTGGGCAAATTTACACATCTGCCTTAAAATCTGGTGCAAGTTCTTGCAGCAGATGGCATCACACGTGCTGTTAAATAAAACAGTGCCAAGCTCCTGTCTCTACAGAGACACACTTGCGGTTTTTGTTGCTTTCACCCATAACACCACAATGCATGCACATGCACTCACCCATCGGTTCATATTTCGGCTGTAAACCTTGGTGCCTGGCTTGGGACGTTCCCAGACCATGCAGGGATATCGTGTAGCCAAGGATCGGCCCAAAGCGCAGTATGCCCAACGATTGGCTGATGTATTCTTTCCCTCGATCAATCTGTGCTCACTGCAAAAATGAATCGAATTGTGAATTCTAAGATTCAACATCATAAAGCAACGTATGGGCTGCGAGGGATGTTGTAGTGGAGAGCTCTGGATTAATTAGGACCACCTCATGTTCCTTTAGGTGCACTGACATTAAACAACACAATGGCGCTTGTGTTTTTTACCTCTACTGAAACATGGTCACCGCAGTTGGCATCAAGCTAGCGACTTTGGGGTCACTGGCCAAATTCTAAAGCCAATAAGCCAACATGGGAGGTGTACAGGTGTGGCCATAATATTACAGAGGGCGCTTCTGCTGTTTGAAAATTTCTCATGCTTTCCATAGAGAAGATACAATGATTATTCGAATCCGTACACGAGCGCACCAGTGGCATGTACTTATGTATGTGTAAGGTAGTTCCCAATATTCCCTATAGGTTATGCCTCAATTAAATATTTTTTCACTGAGGTGTGCTTTGTGTTATTATGGCCGGGACTGTACATGAGAAATGAGGCCACTGATGTGAAGACTGCATCGTTTCAAGGCACTTTAAAAGGATCGACAACTGGCCAAACGTGTCGCGACATCATGACGGAAATGAAAAGATCTTGCCTCATATTAAGAGAATCAAGCATTGTAATACCAAAGAAACAAAGATTTATAAACTTAGCTTTTCACAAAAAAAAGTCTCTTAAAACATGCAGAGGGAGGCAACATTCTGCAGTAATATTTTGCCAATTATAGATATGTCACTGCAGATGACCACATTTTGGTAAAATATAACTTATGCATTGTCGAACTACATGTTGTGCTTTTGAAAAACTTTTGTCATATTTAATTATGGTGCATTCCTGCTCACATCCTTTGATAATGAGCATTGTTGCCTTTGCACTATCAACAATATACTTTGAGCTTTATAACTATATGATGCTACATTGTTTTGCACCTCGTGGTTGAAGTGGTTATCATGGTTCACCATAACTATTGTTGATGAGTGTGGCACTGAACAGCTTTGGGTGTAGAACTAAAGTCAATGATACACTACAATAAAGCTGGTCGATTACTCTAGCAACTGGACTACACTGTTTTAGCTAACCCTTTCTGCTGGAGTGCAATCACTATCACGCTCACTGATATGGTTTTTATCCTTTGGGTACGCAAAAAAAAGGCACATTCATTGCTAGAAAAATTATAAGTGAAAATCCCACTCTGGAATTGGAAGTGGCCGCTGGTAGCACGCACATCACTCCAAGGTTAGATGTGCACGCAGCCTGTAGAAGGGTTCTATTGTACTAAAAGAGATGCGCAAAAACTTTGAAATAAATGTGAGTATGGTCCAAGTTAGATATCCTGTCAAGGCAAACTTTTGACCTATGCACCCAAAGTAATAGTCAATTAATTAATTAAAAAAAAATTTTTTAAGCCTTAGAAATGGACAGTAGTAAAAACCAATCTGGAAACCCCACATGCTTATGTCTAAAAGACGGCCAAGAGTAGATGGCATTAGCAAAATCAGCACCATCACACTTACTTCAGGAACTGGATGATTTCATCACGCAGCTTTCCCGACAGAGCCTTGTGCCTATCTGGATGCATAGGTGCACCGCGCAGGAGGGGCTGAACAAGGGACGAAAGCTTGGGGAACAACCCACCTGGAGACCAAGTTCGAAGGTTCGCCTGTGAAAGGCACAACGGCCACAAAAATAGTGCAGCGAGTCCAAAGGCTAGTTTTTCACACAGTTTGTGCAACAGAACAAAACAGTCTCAAAAAGGTGCTCGCACTTCACCTCTGTGAATGCGGCACTGGAAGACACCTTCCTTCTTTATTCAGTTTTGTATATGCATAGCCTTAGTGATCATACATTAAATAATTTTCATTTAAATGTTGCTACTTGCAAACACCGCAGTCAAGTTAAATTCCTCAGCGGTTATGAACACACTAGCCTCAACACCACTAAATGTGAACTTTCATTTTGAATGATTACACTTACCAGGGTTTTCACAGCATTCTGCTAATGCTATTCAGAAGTAATCACTATGTATTTGTGACATTAATATTATTGTGTTGTATTTTTCAATCACTGTCAGTGATCACATGATGAGGTTATCTCGTACAAAAAAGTGTTTGCTTTGCTTGAAACAATGACAGGAGGCCCAGGTACTTTTATATGGCAGCAGAGTGCAAAATAACACTCTTAATCAACACCCCCTTGCTTGCCATTTTGATTAATTCTAAACAACTTTGGATTGTTGTAAGCAATGAACCTCATAAACACTGCTCAGATCTTCTGGTGGTGTTGTTCTTCCATCTAATGTGCTACTAATCTTAAAAATGTTTTTGCGCACGAGTTTTACATTCAAAAGCTAGAAGTACTTTCGCACTAAACAAGCTTAGTTAGGCACATGAGACTTGGCTAAGCCTGATCAAGCTTAATTCGGCTCATACATGTATACTAATGGCCAGTGTGTGCTCAGACAGCAACATGCTTATGTAGAGTCATTAGAAACATTTTCAGAGCACCATGAGATCCTTTTCCCAACACCGCCCGGTTTGAGAGAAACGTGGTAGCCTCTGCTCAGTACTTTCAGAATAGTGGATATCATAGCTTGCAATGACTTTATACGGGGCAGTGGGATTCCAAATCCACCGACCTTTTCTAGCACCTGCATTCATGAACAAGTTGTTGCTTAACGAGGTATGAATATAATATTGTTTCCTGTTTATGCTAAGTGCTCATTCAAATTCTTTTTGACCCCAGCTATCCCGAATATAGAGAAGTTCAGTTTAGCATTTACAATAATCATGTTGTGAAGGCATCTGCACACGGAATTACGGATGCGCTTACAGTGCTGCAAATGCCATCAGGGAGAGCCATAAAGCTTCCAAAACCGGTCTTAGAGAGAGGAGGTTCACAGTGCTCTGAAAACTTCTCCAGTGACTCTTCACTACTTTAATGTCACCATACAGACCTTTAGGTTTAGATAGGCAATTAGGCTTAGGAAAAGCACAATCATGCCAAAGTGTGTTCCGACACATTCAGGCACCGTTTCTAACCTGTGGGTGACACATATTTAGGTGGAATTATCATTTAGGTCCAATTACTTTTGACTGATAGTTTAATCATGGCACTCGTCTTAGTCATGGTTAACCAAAACAAGTCATAGTATAAGCATGTATAGTAATGCTAGTAGTCATGGTTGTCATAGGAACACTCAGTAAGGTAGATGGAACCTGGAAAAATCGGCGAAATCTATTGCGCTAGGCTAGAAGTGCTTTAGCGCTAAAGCAAAAAGAAAGCCCAGAAAGAAGCACCCTTGGGCAACACCATGTATGCCTAGTGCTCTTCACTGACAGCCTCCAAGATGAGTTAGCAACTTAGATGTATACAGGGTACCAAAATGAACATTTCCCTGCAATAATTTGCTAAGTGTACATTGTCCAATCAGTGCTAATGTAGCAAACTGCACCATTCTTCTTTCTTTTGGAAAGTGTGGCTGATCAATATCAAATCATATCCTTTCTTTTCTTTCCAATGAAGGAAGAGCAAGCTTAAGCAAAACTCTTGTACACCTGATGAAGCCTCAGCACATTTGTACGGTTTAAAAACAATGCAGCAAGGAAAAAAAAGAAAAGTGAACATGTTACGTAGGAAAAAAAAAAGCTCTCACACTACATTGACTAGTCACATTGGAGCAATGAAACATGACTCAAAGCCAAGTGCCTTCTGCAAATACAGCGTTATTTTTGAAATGTGAAAACTGAAAGAACAAAAACAAAACAGACATTCTTACCTCATCAAGCTTTTCTCTGTACGCTTGTGCTGCTCCAGAAGGTGTGGCTTCTGCACTTGAATCTGAAAACGACCCAGGCAGAATATGACAGTAACCTGACTTCATCTTGCACTCGGCTATGACAGGATGCTCAGGACAATTTAACAACAACATTAACTGTCTTAACTTTAGCAAGCTCATTTGCAACATATAAAATATAGTGGCTTATGTTAGATATGAACTTTCACCCTCATGTTTGTTTCAACTATAAGTGCGTGTCTTTATTATCTACAAGGAAGCAGAAAATCCACCTGTCCTTTCATGCTATGCAGAACTGGGCTTATTTGGAGGATATACTCTGCTCATGACATGCAATGGTACAATGATGGGTCAGTTATTTCTTGCGATTTTCTCTGCGAATATATTGAAATGAATATGTTTCCAAATTCCCATATTTGTGAGGCACAGAATGTCTGAAAGATGTAGCAAAAACAAAAGTGCCATGCAAGACTCTAAACAGCAGTCTATCTGCAATAAACCGCTATTACAATGAGTTTCGGGCGCCAACTGCACCACAAACAAATTGAAGATGTCGTGGAGAGCACAACACGACAGGGACGGCCAAGCACATTGTTTGTGCGGCTGAACTATTTAATGAAATGGCATAGTTATGGACACTTTGCCCCTGTAGCCTCCTTCCATTGCTAAAAGCTGTCATGATGATGGCGCAGAGTACCCAGCACTTGTGCACAGAATTGAGCATTCAGTTAAACATTTTGCGAAAGTGAGACGCCCTGATGTCTATTATCTTAAATAATAAAAACTTTTATTGAACTGAGCAATGTATTGATGAAATGCAAGAGCATATTTTAGCGTCGCATATATGTTCTATAGCTGCTTCCTCCATCTTGTGGAGGCATGCAATATACATCCAGCAGAATTGTATGAGTTCCCTTTTCCTTGCTTCATTTTACTCATGCTCACAAACATCAGTGAACTCTGTAGTAATTTCAATAAAAATCTATTACCGTGTTTATTTGTCTTCCTTTGGTATTTTATTACAGAAACGACTGCACTTCGTTGGTACTGCAACAGATGGTTTCAAAACACATCTTTAATACAGAATGCACAATATGTTAGATGAGTCCATGACACCATTTCATCAATGCTAACTGGTAAAACTTGGCATGAGCTTCAGCAGGCCGCTGCTGCCACAGAGAATTTTAGTACTAGTTGTACTAATTCAGCACGAGCACCGAATGTCAGCATGACAACATGCAGAAACATGAAAGTTGTGATTAAACTCAACTCTTTCCTTTTTGTGCTTGCGGCCAGCCTGTCACGCAATGCGCTGCACTCAGACTCGACCGAGTTCACCGCACTTTACATTTAGAAGCCAAATTAACCAAGCCTATTTTCCTGCCCAAATATCTGCAGGAGACCACGAGGAGTATAAGGCCACGTCATATTTGTGCAAAAAATTTAAATATTAAGCGATTACTGTGCCTGAGCGAACAAAGCACATTTTCCAGATTTTGTGAATTACATAAGGAATTTCTAGACACAAAGCTGGCCTCTCGTATCTCTCGCGTACAAAGCAAATTGCCTTGTTTTAGAAAGCTTGATGAGCTGAAGCAAGTTAAGCTGAAAAAAATGTGCATTTTGGAGCAAGTGAGCGTTACCCACATACATAATCTATGTAGAACATCATCAGCAGCTAACCTTGAGCAAACATTAAGCACTCCCTAATACACTTTTGCCAAGCTGTGGTGGCTCAGTGGTTGGGGGTTGACTGCTGTACCTAGAGACGCGAGATTGAATCCTGGCCACGGCGATTGCTTTTCGGTGGAGATGAAAGCACAATGCCCATGTACTGTGCGATGTCAGTGCACGATAAAAAACTCCACAGGGTCGAACTTCTTCGGCCCTCCACAACGGCATTTCTCATAGCCTGGGCTGCTTTGGGATGTTAAACCTTACAAACCAATCCAACCAAACCTAATACACTTCTAGCGCTAACACCCAGAAACTGTGTTAACTTAATGCACTCAAGGTACTGCAAACAGGTGGGTTTAATGGAAATTTTAAAGGCATCCTGAACCCTTTCAGCATGTTGCCTATTTTATTTAACCTATGTGCCAAGCATGAAGCATCTGTAGTGGTGAAGGAAGGTGTTTGTAATATCCAAAATTTCACGTCCTGTACACTTTGGTCGGAGAACTTAAGGATTTTTATCATTCAAAGATTCATATTGGTTGTTATTATATATCACAGGTTCCACTTATTAAATAAAGAAAAGAGTATGGGGTACCAGGCCTTGCATTTAACTAGGACCTTACCATAATTGACCGGCTCACTGCCATCAGAGAGGCAATCCTCGCTGGAGTCCGTGTGGGAGAGGGGCTCCACTTTTATGCTGTGTGTAGGCTGGAGGCCATCCTCTGCAAATTACAACAGAGCAGCAGCACTTGTTCAAGAAAAGTCTGAAAGGTCACTTAGGCAGTAGTAGTAATCATATAAATTTTTTACGGGCTAACGAAGAGTTCTAAGACTAACTACTTTGCAATATAAACCACACGATCAGAAAAATGGGCATGAACTTCTTTTCTTCACTACAAACCGGCATCTTGTAGCTTACACACTACCTTTCCATCAAGGGTCTGTTACAAAAAAGCACTGTATGTATGTGCTGCCGATTCCAAGCTGGCCAATATTTGGCACACATTTTCCATCTTTTGTGCTAATACTTTTTATCCTGCACGAGTGTGCAAAATTTCCAGGGGTTAGGCACTGGTTCCAACATAATATTAGTAACAGTATGTTGCAAATGCATAAAAATGCCCATGTACAGAGGTTGTCAAGTCGAGTAATAAGCTAAAATTTCTGCCAACAGAACAGCATGTAAACGCATAAACGTGAAACCATGTAAACAGGGGAAAGAATACATAAAACATGCATTGATGTTTTTCGGCGGCCACGTGATACAAAAGCGAACTCTGACATTTTTGGAAACAAAAGAATACATGGATAATTAGCATTACAGGTGATTGTGCATAAAGAAAAATCCAGAATATTTAAAACTAGTATCTTAAATTCATTTCAGTTAATGAAACTTGTAGTTAAAATTACGACCACTTTGACTAATGCAATCACAAATATTCTAGAAGCCAGTTTTCCCTATTATCCCAGCTGTTAAAAAATTGAATTATGACTATGTTATTAATCAATTACTTATCAGTAATTGGCATGGCAAAGGATTATTTTAAGACGCATAACCATGAAGGGGCAGTAAGCACAATCTGCTAACTACTCGCTTTCAGAAGATGACATTCAGAATGTGTGGGATGCATCAACTTTGTTTCGTACATGCTTAGAGGGTTCTTATTCAATACAAGAAAGATAGCTATATATATATATATATATATATATATATACTGATATCTAGGCCCTAGCAAAAGGCTCAAATGGGCACATTTTGAATCATATCAATGCAGACTGAAGCAGCCTATCTGACTTGGATTGGTCCTATTGGCTCAGCTAATGACATGGCATGCTGTTTGTCCCAGAATGCACAAAACAACACAACAAAAATGACACACATACATTTACTATGCCCCAAGAATAATTCAAGCACAAATTTCGTCATCATTTCCATGTTTAAAAAAGTAAAAACTTCCCAAGCAACAATGAACAGCCTAGCAGTTTCATGTACAGCATTTCCAGCGCATGACACAGCTGTCATTAAAAAAGCATTGGTGCCTGTATTAAAGCTTCGAAAAGAACCCCGCTATCAGCACTCATGGCTTGCATGATAGAAGGAGGCAAATTCAAACTTTTCCCATTAAAGTCACTGGCTCATAGATCCCTGAGACAAATGTCTGCTATACAAGCACATAACATCAGACTTCCACACACGGAGTCAGTTAAGAAAAAACAAGTTTCTCTGTTTCCCACACATAGTTTCAACACTTTGTCATCAATTCAAGTGGTTAACGACCAAATGCAACAAATCAGTTTCTGCATGCATCATAACCTACCATTCAACACAGTGTTTAGACAAAATGGCGCTCGGGCCAGTGTACCCTAGCACAAATAATTTTAAGTCATAAGGGACAAGCAGCATACACAATCTTCAATAGGGGCCTGCATCAGGCATTACCCACTCGCACAATATTTTGCATGAAGTTCTATCAATATGAAAGTGTGTGACAAGCACAAATTTCAGAAACGGCGTAAAAGTGCTTGAAATCCGTTGCTGTCTCTTGGTACATCAGACTTTTCATACACATTGCACGACGAAGGAACAAGGACAATGGGAGGACGCACACCAAAAGCAATTTGGTGCGTGTCCTCCTGTTGTCTCTGTTCCTTCATTGCACTGCGTGTACGAAGAGCACAAAATTTATGCAGACAGCAACTAAAGTAATCAGACAACAAAACAACAGACGTCATATAAAGCAAAAGATGGAAGAAAGGCTTCATGGCTCCCTTGCAGTCATCTTCTCTTTTGGCAGTGAGTCGTGCAATCTGCAATCCAAATTTTGACTGTAATAATAGTAGCAGCACTCCATTGTGACAATATAGAGTACTGAAACATAAACTAAATTTAAGGCAGAAAACAAGGACAAGCACCTTTTTTTTTTTTTAATCATGCTGGTTTACAACAGAAGAAAAATATGCAGCTGAATCGGGGAAAACCCCTGGCATATAGAGCTTGACATATACTACCTACAATATTGTTTCGTTGCAATATAAACATTGTAACATTTGCAGCAGTGTTAGCAATACATTTAGTTCGTATGCTTAATTGCTGTTTAAGATACAAACACATTATGCTTTATATTTATTGCATTTGTCACCGTGCTAGGCAATTTCTCACATTTGCAAAATGTTCTAATCAAACACGCATTGCTACTGCAAATTATGCAATTTTACAACTGGTGTGTCAGATTTTTTGACCTTTAGTTCTTGAAAATTTCGCAGACCTCATTCGGTGTCCATTTCAGAATGCAATATTACTATATTTTTCTCGAAAAATTTACTTCCACATAATTTCGGCCTTTCGTTGATCGAAGCAGTTAATTTACCAGCAAATAATGCATAAATACTAATATACAATTTCAACCATTAACTGTCAAATTCTTAGAAGAAACTTGGTCAAATTCTTAAATTTACAAAGCCAATCAAAAAGTTCTTCTGAGTGCAATGAATTTGTTTGCTAGGCACATCTAATTAGCTTGCACAGATGGCGCTACCTGCATTAGTAACAGAGTGGAGTCACTGTGAAGGGAGCAACACGCAAAATGGCAAGTTGCACTGTTTTGAAGCAAAGCACTGTGGCAGAATGACTTACGGGTGCATTGCTGTTATATACTTCCTTTCATTGCCAAGAAAAACTTTCACACAGTATAAAGGACAATATAGACGGAGAGGTGGAGCTTCTGACCTGCACAGACATTCATCCACCATTGAGGAGAAATGGCTCATAAAAACGTGGAACTGAGATGCTTATCATACCCCTGTATTTTGCAGTTTAAATTTTCCTCCTGTGAGCAAGTTTATTTATACATTCACCCTAATTCTCAGCACTACCTGTCTGCTCCACGGAAAGGATTTCTCAGGTATACGCCACAATAAAATTCCAAGCTGGGTTTCCGTTTCGTTATCTTTTCATGCAGGATGTCACGTCACAATACGTGACCAGAAATCTGAATACTTCCTCCAGGTAGACACTACTTCAGATCCTGCTGGCGCTGCAATTTTCTGACATGTGTATAGCATTCATTACGAAATAATAACAGAGGATGTGCAATTTCAGTTGCAGTAAAAAGCACTGAGCGCATGGCTTCCAGTAGTTTAGCCAACAGCTTGCTGCTTGTCTTGCAATATTTAAGCCTCAAGACCTAGCTCAAGACCTAGCCAAGAGTAATAACTCAATTCTCATCGTGTACCTTCAGTGGTCAGACCCATTAGACCTAATGGAGCTTTCACTGTGGCATACTGTGACATTGAACATAGTCGCACATATCAGAAAGTAATGCTGATTTAGAGATGACAAAGCTGGCCACTGCATTGAAACTACTTAGCCGTTGCGAAAGTGACATCTAGTGGCATACAGCTTCATTAAAATCAACAAAAGCACACGTGTAATAATTGCTGAGCAATTGCTGTTGGTAGTTAAATAGCTATGTTTGGGGCCACTAGTTTTCTGCAATGAAAGACTGCATTACATAATCCAGAATAAAAAAATCTAATATTTTGCAAGCAATATAACGAAAACTAAATGTGCAGCATCACAGTTGAAAGAAAACTTGAAAGCCGAAGGTGTTACTAAAACTGAAGGTGGCTGTCGCAGTCGTCAGGCAGTTCTTGGCGTTTTCTTCCCTTCAAAAATTGTATCTTCTCAACATGTATATGCTGTGGGTGAATGATCTCCCTGATGATGTTCTGGTGCACAGTACTGCACCTATTATGATGTCACCTTACAAACACCTGCCTCCCACTTTTGTTCCTGAACAGCTAGTAAACACAAAAGGAACAGTCATACTGGGTGTCATTTGAATGTTTTTTTGTTTTGTTTTTTTACATCACCACTAAAATGTTAACAGATGCTTAAGAATTCTTAAAAGGTAGACTGACAGCATTAATTAGCAACATTATCGAAATCAACAAAAGCACAGATGTGTATATAACCATTGCTACTAAGTGCCAAGTAATCAAGAGTTCGACAAAACATCGTCTGGTCAGGTGGTGACAAAGGAAATTATAGGGTCACTGACCAAGTCAAGTTTAATAAAAACGTAGTGACGTTTCGGAAGCCCTACGGCTTCCTTGTTCACACTGGGGAAACCTGGGAGGAAAGTGCCAAATAATAACTGTAGTAGGGATAAGCAGTAGTTCTACTTGGCAGTCGTAAGCATTAGTGCTACTCAGGGGGTCTGATTAGCAGCGCTAATTAGTGGCCTAAATTTCAACTAAAGGTCGCTGTAACTTGATGCGTGGCTGCTGCTAGCCTATCAATGCATCAGCAGGATATAGTTCGTTTACAGATTTAAGCTTTTAAGAGCAAATCAATAATGAAGTAATCACAGTCCCATCATTCTATTGTTCTTTCTGATGCCATGAATAGTAACAAAAAAAAAATGTCTACAAATAAAGAGTAGGATAGCTAACGCTAAATTTTGTGCAGAATGCTCCAATTACCTATTTTTTGTAAGATTGTGGAGGACTACGCTCCCTAGCTATGACAGTGTGCTAGTGAGCTCAGCACTGAGTGTTTGACCTAAGATTGTAGCCACATGATGTAAAAAAAAAAAAACTGAAGCCATCTGAAAGCCACAGTGTAGCTCTAACATGCAACCGAACTGGTTATTTTTTTTCCAAACAGGTAGAGAATGTAAGAAAAATAATGCTCCTTTATTTATGCAAAAAAAATGCCTGTACATCTTTTGGTTCATAGAAGCAAAACAATGATGCTTATGTTGGGCAGCATGTGTGCCAGATATAACAAAATGCTGGCTTTAATCACAACTTAATACTACATGCTGAACTTAGTTACATAACTGTAGCACTCACCACAAGAATGTATTACTCATAATAGTGCATGAATTTTGGCCAGTATAACACACAGTAAAAATTACAAGAATAGGCACAAGTTACTAGGGAATAGAAAATTTCTACATGGAATGCAATTTTAGATGAAATGCTGCGCAATCTATCTTTCTCCAACAAACTCAACAGAAACAAAAATCAGCACACCAATATAGTTTACTGCTTAACAGTCCAGAACATGCCCAATATACCCAATACTGTTCAAATATTTTGCATTCCTATAAAGTCCATATTCGATTCTAGACAAACATGAATAATGCCATACCACTGGTATGATACCAAGAACATTCCGATTTCCATTCCTGTTTAATGTTACCAACCAATGGAGCAGAAGTGCACATTGGAAAAGTTTGCAGCACGAAACGGACAAGGCCAAGGAGAGGAACAAGCATGAAAGGAGGGGTGCTGCAAATTTTTCTGATACGGTCAACACCAAGTGCCCCAATTGTGAGTGTTACTGCAAAGCAGACATGGTTGATGAGGCTGGTGTGGTCGGTGCAGCAGTAGTTGGTGCAGCGTTTCCATCCTGAAGTTTTCCGTGCCTTTCTGCAAACACTGAGACGATGAATGAAGACGGTCTGTGATTCAAAAAAGAGGAAAAAAAAGAAAGAAAACTGAGTTGACCACATTGCTCCATTTTCTTTCATAAACAATGTCATTAAGTAATGTATTAAAACTGCAGTGCTGTTTAATAAGACACACTCAGCCCTATTTTACACCTTCTGTGTATCAGAACGGCTTTCAACCTGGGAATTCAATTATTAGCTAAAAAGTACTGCAAAAAAAAAATAATAATAGTAAAAACTCAATTTCCTTGGAAACTGAAAATATTTACTCTTTATTATCAGCTGTACACAGATGCACACATTCCGAGGTGCATTGGCCAAAAATAAAACCTCTGGAAGCTAAATTTGCAACACTTCTTTTACCAATTGCTATTGTTAGTTTCATTATAACCACAACTGGAAATGTGATGACAAAGTGTGGAAGAAATAAGAGTAAACCAGGCCTTCAGTTACTTCCTGGGCTTGAAACTATGGATGGTTCATTGAAGTGCTGCAAACAATAGACAATAGAAGAAACTGCAGTTTTTGCAAGCAAGTAAAACAAATGCTGTGTGCTTCCATGGATACTTCCAGTGTGTCTCCAGTGGCTGAAAAATGACCAGTTTCTTCAACAATGTAACCAATGCAAGTTGATACACGGAAGGAAACAATCTGTCATAAGGTTTCCTAGGCATCTGACCTCAGGTGTGACGATCACAGTGTCTCAACAGCCAAACTGTTTCCTGTACTGTACAGCAAACAGTGCTCGCAAATTCATATACCACTACTATTTAAACCAATATGCTTGCTGTTTCTTTCTCCTCACACAAGTATGGTACCTTCTTTTCATGATGCTTTGGCTTAGAAACAACCATTTCTCATGACACCATAATAATTGCTTAAACAAGATTCTTCATGCCAAAAGCTGCATGCTGTTGTTAAGCATGATTATAAAGCCATCCTAATTTTTTTGGAGGTTCACAGAGATATTGCATAAAGCTCTGCATAAGCAACAGATCAGGGCCTGCACCTGGCTTGGACCTTACACTACCGACAGAAGGCCTGGGCCGACTCTGAAAGAGCCTGAGCCAGTGATGCAAAACTATCAATATTATTGAAAATTGAGTTACTACTGAAATATCGGTGATAAACACCATTGGTAGTATAAAATAAAGCTCAAACTCACTGCAATATAAACTCGGTGTGGTGCTAACTCTGACAGGCCTCTCTGTTCTCACTTTGCGTTGCACCCAGACAGCGTGTACATAGAGTGAGGCACATATGCTACATCACGCCTGCACTAAAAACTGAAAATTGGTTTGGTTGGTTTGTGGGGTTTAACGTCCCAAAGCGACTCAGGCTATGAGAGACGCCGTAGTGAAGGACTCCGGAAATTTTGACCACTTAGGGTTCTTTAACGTGCACTGACATCGCACAGCACGCAGACGCCGAGGCCGGGATTCGATCCCGCTTCCTTGGGCACAGTAGTCGAGCTCCGTAACCACTGCGCCACCCCGGTGGGGCTAAAAACTAAAAAGGATGCATATTCTTCTTGCATAAAAGAATCGAAACTTGTGGGGAAAGACAGTTAACGTGCATTGCAACAGTGCTGGACCAATATTTAGAAGAATAATCAATTCCGATCAGGACAAATGTAGGTAATGCCACTGCTTGTTTGGTTGGTTAAGTAAGCCAGATCGATGGAAAGCCCGGCTAGTCCTGCAGATGAACTAACCGGACAGTAGGTGGTTTGACCAAAGCTTCCACAGGAAGACAAATTCTGTGATTCCTTGAAAGATGACAAAGGAGCCATCAACCACAACGATCAACGCTGAGTGAAGGGTTCATATTCTCAGTGGCCAGACAGATCGTGTCAGATTGCAGAAGCAGGATGAAGGGCACAAAGGTTTCCATGCTTCTGTTTCTCCACTAGAGTGCTTAGCTGACGCACTGCTATTAGATTGAACTGTTCAGTTGCAGCAGGAAGGAAGCCACTACAGGAGTGCAGAAGTGCGCTCCTACAAATTTATATTGCATTTTGTGATTTAGAAATAAAAACATCAACTAAATTTGTTGGTATGGTGTAATTAGGTACTTCTGGGTACAGACATATTGATGGACAAATTCTGGGCCTTCAACTGCAATATTAAATAATTTATTTGATTTGCAAAAAGACTGTTTATAAACTGCATTAACAGAGTATTGCTGATAGTCCATTATCATAAATGTTTTGGCAATACCAGTGGCCAGGAACTGCATATTTCGTCACAGCATTATTGATAGTTTTATTGGCAGTAATACTATTAAATGTACTTTCGATACTGCTATCGACAATACTATCGATAGTTAATTTACCAATTGTTTTGCATCACTAGCCTGAGCTCAACGAGGTCCGTTCGATGTGCTCAGACTTTACGCCTGTCTTGATTCGCTTGATGTCTATGGAAGGCCTTGGTCTACAGCAACTCTTTTTTTATGAGCGCCGCCGTCACTGCACTGACTGGGCCAGAAAACAAGAGACAACTCCATGCACCGCGTATGCCAAGGACAATGTTCCGCTTCCACTGTGCAGCTGTCTCGAAGCTAGGGGCAAGCCACAACAGAGATGCATCAGACGCAACAGCACGGCATGAATCTTGAAACAGATTGCGAAGCATCTGTGCCTGTTTTACCACACCGGGAGAAGCGAAAGTCGAATCTCAATACCCCACACATGGCCTTTCTCTACAGTCTAGGACAGGTGGAAGAGAATCTGTTCTTGACGAGGCCTGCGGGCTGGGCTAGGTTTGGGCTTTCAGGCCAACCAGCGCCCGTGCACAGCTTTAATATCAACTGAACCCTGGAGAGAGCTATCAAGCCCACAGTACTCTACATTAATGCGATATTATTAGTGGTCCCATTCTGCGGAGAATACTATGTTGTCCGTGTTATGAGCAAAAAAATCCCAAGCATGGCAGGTTCATGGTCAAGCACCGATTCCTTAGTAGATTTTGTGACTTAATGAGACCACAAAAGTGGGAGCATCTTCCAAATCTGGTATGAAAACACGGGGATGCTGAGTCAGGCACCTTACTACTAAGTCACCCAGGTACATTCGTGCAGGTTGCTAAAAGCAAGGTTTTATATTAACATCAACTGGTAGCTGGATATTGTGATAGCTTAAGACTATATGTTAATGAGAATCTGTGAGATATTAGAGGCACAAATTACGACTGGTAATTAAGCGAGCACAGACTATCAGTCAGTCAGTCAGTTCAGGCGTTCAGTCGTGTCCGACTCTTCGTGACCCTATGGACCATGTCACGCCACGCTTTCCGGTCTCTCACTATCTTCTTAACATCACATAGCTTCATCTGCAATGCCTCGAGAATGCCATCTAACCATCGCGTTCGCTGCCTACCCCTTCTCCGGCGACCCTCAACCTTTCCCAACATCAAATCTTTCTCCAGCGACTCCACAGACTATGTGTACCGCAAAAGGACCCGCAGCCATGAGCCATTAATGGTATCGTATCATATCCTAGTAGATGTAACTTAAGTCTCCCCCATAATTTTCTGTTGTCCAGTAAACTCATGCTGTAATTTCCTTACTCATATTACCAAGTGGCACTGAAACAAAGCAACGTCCATATTTTACAGCTACATGACTTGCAAAATGCAGAATCTAACCTCTGGCTAGCCTTAACTAATTGGCTAACGTAGAACACTAAAAACAAATAACTACTAGAAACAAAAAAAATACTGGAAATATGGAAGGATCGGTAAACTGTGCAACCAAATTACAAAGCCATTACTATGACCCCAGATTGCCCCAAATAGAAGCCGAAGTCACGAAGACACTGTACCACAGATGCTGTATTACAGTGTGTAGCATGGCATCCAACAACATTTGAAACCATTGAAGCCAGCCAGTCTTACATACCAGCCCTAGAACCTGAGCCATGTTTTCGTAGCAGATCGTATCTCAGCTGCTGTCGAACAAAACAGTGGCGAGCTCTTGTCCCTAGTGCAGACGCTTTTGTTTCCATCACTTTTAGAGGGAAAACTGAAATGCATTCTCCCACTCACCAGGCAATTCTTTGCTTTCTCAAGTTCAATGCCTGGCTTGGCAAGTTTCCAGGCCATGCAGAGATGTTTACCCAGAGCATAGTACGCCCAGCGACTGGTGATCTGTTCTTGCTCCGAAACAATTCACGACTGCTGCGCATTCAAAATAAATTAAACGATGGGGTTCTAACATTCAAAGTAACATAAAGGTTATGAGGAACACTGTAATGATGGGCTCTGAACTAATTTAGGCCATCCGAAGTTCAATAAGGTATTCTGATATTGCACTTTACATAGGCACCTTTTATCTTCATTGCAGAATGGCCACCATTGCCAGGATCGCACCCATGACCTTGGGATAGCAGCCTAATGCCAAGGCCACAGAGTAACACGGTAAGTACACATACAATATGAGGCTAGTGGCGTGAAGACTGCATCAATATGAGGCCCGTGTCAAGAGACTATGATGGAAATGATGAGATGCCTCATGACGTTGACAGAATCAGGCGCTGTACTACTGAAGCAAACGGGATTTTTTATTTCAACTTGGCACTGAAAAAGCTCATAAAACACTCTGAAGTATCACTTCCTGCTGATGTTTTAACATTACAGGTGTGTCCCAGCACGTAATCCCATTACAGTAGAACCCTGATATAGTAAAGTGAGAAACCAAGTCCCTGTTACTCTTCCATAAATGACTGTACTTTTTTTTTCCTTTATAGTAAGGGCACTTTTGATAAAAATCAGTTATTGTAAAAGAGCGTCTGGCCGCAGCAGCCTACTTCACAAGAAATGACATCGCGGCATGCGCACAACCTATAATCGCAAGGCAAATTTTTCTTTTTTCGAAGAAAAAAAGAAAAGAGACAAAACAGCTTTACCACCAGGCTCATCAGCTCGGAGGAGAAGCTAGCTTTACGTGGACCATGGAATCGTGAGACAAAGCATATGGCGCGTAGGTAAAAAAATTTTTGTGTGAACGTGGAAAAAAAAAAATGAAGCTGTTTGTTGAGAAAATAAAAGAGAGTGAAAGTGCAGCAATAAATAAGGAAAGGAACAAACGGCCGAACGTTCGCAGTACTGTGCAGCGCAAAGCCCGAGGCAGCGGCGGCAAGAAGGGGAAGCATGGAGTGAGCGGTTTTGGCATGCTTGACTGCCACACACCCTTCTCATGTATTGCCTCCTAGATGACAGGAAAAACAACGCCATGTTTGTGCAGTGCTTTAGTTTTCAATGAACTCAAACTCAGTTGGATTCATGTTGCATTCGTGCTAAAGAGGTACTTCCACAAAATGTAAACAAAAATCTGGTAATTAAAACAAAAACAAAAATGCACAAAGAGACAGTAAGAGAAGGATAGAAGATATTTTGGAGTGCTCTTTTTATATAAAGCAATGAGATGTGTTTAGCAAGCAGCCATTTAATTTCCAGACAGCATCTTTAGGGTCATGCCGTCACCAAAAACTGATATGGTACAGACCCTGATTAGCAAAGTTTTTTGCCTGTCTGAGTGACTAGTTAAATATGACTACATGTTAAAATGAGTATATTATGATTGAGAAAGTGATGAAGTGGGCTGTGGCACGGGGCAGAGCATTCGCGACAGGCCCGCTGGACATAAAAGCACATCTTATTGTGTAATCACATAGCCATGTTCTTTCGCTTTCCAGCATGCAACGGTATATGTATGTGTACATCAAACAATGAAAAGTGTTCTTGTATTCTTCTTTAAAAGATGTTAGTCACATTTAAATATGGTATATGCTCTTAAACATATTTTAATGAACAGCAATGCTACTTTCGCAATGGCAGCGAAGTGCTCTAACAAGTATTGTAACTAGATCATGCTACGGTGTTTTGCATCTCATGGTTGAAGTGGGAAACATGGTTCACTGAAACTGTTGTTGATGAGGCGTTGATGAGCTTTAGGTGTGGAAGCTCAAGTGAATGCTATGCTACAGTAAAGTTTTCTCGTTATTGTGCAATGACTGAACTACTACTATATTATTCTTCGGTTGCACTTTACCAGAGTGCAACCATCAATCACGCTCACCAATATGGTTTTCAGCACAGGCATGTATACAAATAGGCGCATTCATTGTCAGAAAAAAAGATGCAGCAATTTTGAAATAATTTGCCAAAAATGTGACAAATTAAGCCAAACTAACCATTGCCTGGTTAATAGCGAAAAATAAGCCCATCGAGTTCTTTAAGAACCGCAAATGCTAACTTCTCAGTCCCTCAAAGCAAAAAAAAAACAAAACATACACAACAACAACATTTGTGCCAGCCGTTATTCTATCATGGATACTCTTACTGAAGACAGGCATATGGAGTACGAGACCTTGAAAGGACGGACTTCCTTAGGAGCTTACCATTATTCAATAACTCCCTGCAATCAGAGGATCAATCATCGCTGGAAATGGTGTAGGAGAGGAGCTTGCTTCTTATAGCTAGTGCAAGGCGGAGACCATCTCCTGTGAGTAGAACAGAGCAGTGGCACTTGTTCCAATAAATCTTGCGAGGTTATTTCGACATAACAAGCAGTAATTAACAGGCAAGTGTAATTACTACAGCAATTTTTATGAGCTAATAAAGAGCTGTGCGAGCAAGTTTCTTTATATAAACCCTGACACTGAAAACAATCACAAAAATGAATGTGAAAGTTCCCCTCATACATTTGGATAAATTTGAATTTATATACAAACTACTTTTTCATCAAAGGCCTGTAATTGAAAAGCACCATATGCAGAAGTTCATTCTGGACTGACCAGTAATAAGACACTTTCTGCCATAATCTAC